>JAOXJP010227624.1:0-25236 GCA_025762735.1 Platanus orientalis | reverse complement strand
AGTTTTTGGTGCTGATGTGCCTATACCCTGAAAATGGGTGTACCAAATCCTTTCTTCTTTATTTACTAAGTCCTTTTTTCCCCTTCCGCTCTATTTCTTTTTGTTGCCGGTACAAAATGCTAGGTCCTATCAGAATATGGTCCTGTTTCGTTAATTTACACCAGTTAAGACCAGAGAGGGAGGTACTGTTGGGTGGAGAATGAAATGAATTGAGAAGTGGGAAGTGGTTATTCAGTTTCAAATTTAGAATTTTCGTGCTCTTTGTTTTCTTCTCTTACAAAGATAATAGAACTACTAATAGGTTTGTCTTGTCGACTCGACTCATGAGCTGAGCTTGAGCTTTGTTTCAAGCGCTCAGAGCCTGAGAGTTGAGACTAAGCTTCTTGTTGAAGCTTGTTTCAGCTAAGTGAGCAAAGTCTTGTGCATGAGCCGTCGAGACAACCTCCAATTGATCTCGTTTAGCCAAGTGAGTTTGAGCGAAATTGTAGGCTCAGGTTTTCAAGGGTCTTGTCTATGTATCTATTAAATATAGATATAGTTTACGATATTATATATTTATAAATAATTTATTTAGATGTGCGGGTGTTGTGTTTTACAAAGAAGATGGTTCCTTTTTATTTGTCTTGGCGGAGCCGAGCCGGGCTTGATTGTATCAGCAGAAGCTGCCGAAGTTTGGGTGGCTCACATAGGCCTCCAAAAGGCTCTAGATATTGGGCTATAAGGTGTATTGTTTTTGGAGGGGACTGCAAAAATGTTATTTCTTATCTTTCAGGTGATGTAGGCCTTTGGCGTATTGACTGTAAAGGCTTCATTTTAGACTGTATAAACTTATAATCCTGCTTTGTCCTTATCTTGGACGGATCAGCCCCTAGTTTGGTTGCTCTCTGTTTTAGATTTGGACCTGAGTTTTGATCCTGATGATTGCCGTTTTTAATTGACTATTTCAATTTATCAAATAATAATAATTTATTTAGATATATCTTGTTATTATAAGGGCTGTTGAGCATGTTGCAATAGTTATATCTTTTGCCTTTAGTGGCATTTTGGCTCATGGGCTATTGAACTTTAAGATTTGCGCTAGAAGCAGTAAGCTTGAGTTTGGTGAGGTGAGACGAGCCGAGCCCAACATGCCTCAATCTTAAGGAGCTGAGCTTGAGCTCAGCACCTCAAGCCCGTGTCTAGCTTGAGCCTGATTCATGTGTTGTGTGACGAACCTGAGCTGAGTCGGGCAAAACACAATTCAGTAATTTATCTATACACTAAGCTCCTTCTCAGATTAAAGTTATTTCATTTTGTTAACTTTCATCTCTTCTACTGACTCTTACATGCTCTAATTTGGCTCATGATTTGATGAGGTGAGGGGCCGGTTTTTACCCTTGGATTGTTGTCGAATTCATTCTCATACAAGGTTGGTACATGTCAAGTGCATTTCAATCTAAGCTTCTATCAAAGAGAGCCTATGTGTTGACACTACCTGTCAGATGGGATTCATTTTAATACAAGGTTGAGTAGGTTGTCGAGTGGATTTACGTAGGGGTGTCAATGACCTGAGCTGAGTCTAGCTTTGCACAGCTCAGCTTGGGCTCATAACATGAAGACAAAGCTCAGGCTTGGCTTAGACTCATGACAAGCCTGATATGGCTCGTAAAGGTAGGCTTGGCTTTAGCTTTGCCCCGCTCAGCTTGGCTCATCACATCAAGCTGAGTTATATGAAATTTATTGAATTGGTCAGAGTCAATGAGTTTTCTGAGTTAGCAACTTGATTCAAGTTATGTATATTTCGGTGTCCTAACAGCATGACTTGGTTAATGAGGCTTTAGAGTGGAGTTAACTCAGGGAATCAGGGATTCAACTTAGGGAATCAGCCAACTATGGTCACAATATATAAATATATACACACACCAGACCGGAGCTGAAATCTTAGCAAGCTGAGCTTAGTGAAGATTGGCTGAATAGTAGGCCAATAATGATAGGCCAGTGATGGCTAAAAGGAACTTGAAGTGATGTCGATGCCCTGATGAAAACTGTTGCATTGGAATTTTTGAACTGAAGGATTTATAAAAACAAACCGATAGCCAATTGATATATCTTGCTTCTATGCAAAATTTGTGGTAGCCCTCATGCTCCCAGACACAACGGCTGGTACGTTTAAAATCGTTTTTACGGTTTTAACTCTATACAACTCAGCCTTTGTGTTTGGGAGCACGGGGTGAAAACAAATTGGGAGTAGAAATGTGCTCCCTTAATTTAATAAAGAAATGGTCAGAAGATAACTAGGTTTCACTGCTAATATTGTTTAAAGAACCTTGCAATTGCTTTAGACTCTTTATGGGCCTTGAAACAATGATGGTTCTTCACATGAGTTATAGGATGGTTGTTGGTTAGGGATTCGTGTCAAGACAAGATAGACTATGAGTGGTAAGTCATCCCAATCTGATTTTTTTATGATGTTAAAATGCGAAGTCTCATGTGAGGGTCCAGATGTCTTTTACATGAGACCAGTGAGTTATAAAGAGTGCTCTAGTATCACGCCTTGCGTGATAACTGGAGGCTGTGGAGTCTCAATATCTCTGTAAATATTGTACATGGTTTTCTGGTCATGTGTATGTAGAATTCCCTTGAGTGATATAAGAAAATCTGGAATCTCCTAGAGATGTATAGGTCTTAGGAGCTTGGAGAAGCGAGTGCTGCACGTTCTTAGAAAAGCTAAGTCCATGACAAGCAGTATCAAAAAAACAAAGTCTTTACTCTATGGAGGGGAAGAGCATACCCGAGGCAGAAAACGGAGTTGTCGCTAAAGGAGGCAAATGCAATCCCACTAAGGATAGGGATAAGAGGGGTGATAAGTTCAAGGACATCATGGGTGGCATGGAGGCGTGTATGTAGGTAGCCGTGGTCGAAATGAGAGATCGATTTGAGGAAATGGGGGATTCTATAGAGGGCTCTTAGAAGGGGGTTGAAGACCTTAGAGGGGAAATGCAGGGGATCCTTAACGAAGTGGTCATCACTCTGCGTCAAGAGAAAGACCAACTCAAGGCCAAGGTAATGGAGGCAATTGATTCCCTGAGGGCCTAGATTAATGAGCTAAGGGGTGATTAGGCCATGTGGAAGAGGGGTATTGCTGCTAGGGCCACACCAGTTTGGGAGACATCAAGGGTCAAGAATCCTAACCCTAAGTCTTATATTGGAGCATGGGATGCACAAGAGCTTGATAATTTCTTATGTATTTTGAGGCAATTGGACTCAAAGAAGAGAAAATGAAGGTATATACTTCAACAATGTTCCTCATTGACACAACCATGTTGTAGTGGCATTGAAGGCATGCAGACATAGAGCACGACACTTACCATCAAAACATGGGTAGATTTCAAGACAGAAATCAAAAAGCAGTTCTATCTGGAGAACATAGAGTACTTAGCCTATAAAAGTTTAAATCAGTTCAAGCATACAGGTCTATTTGAGACTATGTAAAAGAATTCTTGACCCTAGTGCTTGAAATCCTTGATATTCTTGAAAAAGACCTATTCTTCAACTTCATAAATAAGCTACAAAATTGAGCTGAGTTGGAGTCACAACATCATGGTGCGCAAGACCTTGCTATAGCCAAGAAAGTGGCGGAGAGCTTTATAGAATTTAAAAGATCTGAATCTCCAAAGATAGTCAAGCTAAAGGTGGGGAAGAAGAAGAAGAGGCACAAGGTGATGGGTGCATCAAGGGGAAGTTCAAGTTGCATTGGGAGACTGATTGTTTCATCTGCTGGGGTAAACATTGAGCACGAGACTGTGGAAAGAGGGAGGTATTCAATGCATTTGCTGCCAATGAGCAACTGATGTTTGATGTATTATTTCATATATATAAACAAAAATTAATAACTTCTATATGACCTTAGTAATTTAATTTTTGTGTCTAGTTGATTTTCTACTTTGATTTTGTAAGTTTCTAACTTTTGTTTAAGGTCTGTCTTTTGTCTTAATTAAATATATGTAAGCATACCCAGAATAGTCATCTATAAATGAAAAAAAAATCACTTTTTCTACGAGTAAGAATATCATTTAATTCATATACGTCATAATATATTAATCCTTAAATTTTAGTATTTATTTCTACCTTTAAAAAATTTTTTTTTTTTTTTTTTTTTTTTGTAAAAAAAATTACATAAATATCACATCTTTCTAGTTTCTCATATTGACATTTTGAAAGTAATCGTAATTTAATCATATTTTTTTATAGATGTATAGTTTGCATGTCCTAATATAGCATGCTATAAATCAGAAGAATCAATAATATAAATAGAGGAACCAATTTTATTATTAATTTTAAACTTAAACATCTTTAAAATAAATAAATAAACTTGAACATACCATCGAAAGCATACCCCATGGCTACATACATTCCATTTTTCAACAAAGTAAACTTATCTAATTAAAAGACAATTTTGAAACTACAGTTAACAAGTACATTGATTGATACTAAGTCCTTCGAATCTCAAGTGCATATAAAATATTATTTAAGATGAGGTACTTTCTTGAGGTTAGACTATGGAGTCCTGACACCTCAATAGTTGATGAATGATCCATATAAAGTATATTTTCATTATTGGCACTTTAAAAGGATTTCAACATGTTCTTGTCAAAAGTAGCCTACTTAGTTGCTTCAAAATTAAACCACCAATTATCACAATATCTTGCTACATTTACCTCCAATACAACAACAGTTAGGACATCTTTGGTTATATGAACTTGAGACAACCTTTTTTTCTAAGGTGATCATTTTCTTTTCTGTAATCTTTCTTTTAAGCATAATTGGCATTTCTTCTTGAAATTTCCAACTTTCTTATAGTAAAAGCAAGTCTTTTTGTTATTGTGCTTTTTTATTGAAACATTGTTTGTAATTGGAGTTGTTCATCACATTCTTTATTTTGGACTGATGTGGTCTTTGTTCAATCACATTAACTTTTGCAAGGTATTTTAGTTGATCTTCATTCTTCTCTTATAAATGAAATTGTTCTTCTATTTGAAGATTTTGAACAAGTTCTTCTAATGATAAATCATGCCTTCTATGTTTGAAATTCTTATTGTAGTATTACCAAGATGGAAGAAATTTTCAATTATGAAACAAACAAAAATAGACCCATCTGTCTTTCCCAAAAGATGAGGTACAAACCAAATTTATACAAATAGGTGCAAACAACGCCAAGGTACGGACATATCAGCACCGAAAAGTGATAAGTGCCCCCCAAAAAGTGTAAATCACTCTTTGGTGCTAATGTGTCAACCCCTTGGTGCCATTTGCACCTATTTATCCAAAATACATTTGTACCTAATGTCACGACCCAAATCCGAATGCCATGAAATAGGTTGGGTTCAAATCCGTGACACGGGAATGATTCACCCTGAACCCATTTCTTATAGCCAAGAGACCAATGAGTTCGGAATGGATCACTAATATTCTTATTTAATTACATATCATTTTTTCATATAAATTTGTTTTATCATCATTTAACATCGATTTAAATCCACATAAGATAAACACATCGTAACAGAATAGAATATTAATGACATAATCCAAATAAGTGCAATGAAATTAATAATACCATCATGATCATCCAAAAGTATCTCATAACCATCCAAAATAAAAGGGGCCTACACCTGCCCATAAAGTATATACAATCTTTGACCACCATCTTACTACATCACTAATAAAGTAAATTAAAACTAAAGTGAAATGTATCATCATTGGGCTTGAAAGTCTCTTCCTCATCTCTTTCTCTTCTTAAGGCGCAATCAAATCTATACACCTACACATCTACGGGTGGTGCCAATTGGGGTAAACTTGACGGGCTCAACGAGAAGGAATGCAGTTTATACAATACTAAAGGAAGCCAAAGATAATCACAATAGCAAACAAAAAGAATTAAGATAAACTAATGAATCAAAGTAATAATGAGAGTACATCAAGTCTACTAAACATGTATCCTCATTACGATCTAAGTACACACACATCATAAGATAATCATAGGAATATCTAAAATAGGTCAAGCGAAGTCATGCATATGTTATATGCTATATGCCATATGCTAAGTATTATGTGCACCTATGTAGTAGTATATGTGTCACATGCAAATCACAATGGTATCCAATCACATATCATATTTAAGTGTAAACGAATCATGAAAGGTCTTCGATAAAGCATATCATAAGTAAAACATAAGAAGTCTCCAGTGAGAACAAATCAAATAAACCACATGAGGGTCTCTGACATACTATATCATATAATCATATAAGGTCTTTGACACATCACATCACATAACTCATATAAGGGTCTCTGTCATAGTACATCGTATCACATATGTTGAGCCACTAAGGTCGTCTTCACTTATTAATGTGCCCCAGTGATTGGATACCTGAAGCCATGAAGACTAACCCACAAAGGGGTCTCCGGGGTCATAAGACCAATGGGCACGACAACCATCTTCACCTATTAATGTGACCCGGTGATTGGGTACCTGAAGTCATAAGGCTAACCCACAAAGGGGTCTACGGGCCCACAAGAACTAACCCACATAGGAGTCTCTGAGCCCAAAAGGGCATATTCCCGCATAGGGGTATAATATCAAATCCTCACATCCAAAACCACATTTCAAAATCATGTCTTCGTAAAATAAGGTAGATTCTACATAATCATGCCATTTGAAATATCTATGTGTTCCATCTCATGAAGAGTCCAAGGGAGTAGTAAAAAATCACATGAAAGTGGTCAAATGCTATTATGCAAGCGAAGCTATTTGGCCCATAACTAGGGGCATAAGGGATACTCATGAATGTAAAATCATTTTATAACAAAGCTCATATAGATAGAAAACTAAGTATCTCAAATCTTTTTTTAAAAACTCATGTAAAAATCCCGTATAAAGAGCCATATAAAAATCACTTGAGCAAACCATGCCTATGATAACATGTACATGCCACTAAGAGATATCACATGATGCAAATAGTAACGTAATCACATGATAATTAATAGAATCAACACATTTCATCATGGTGTAAAATGAATTGAATGAAACACACCAAAGAGAGTAATAGACTAACATAAAGAGTCAATGGAGCATCACTGATTTCCATAAGCCAATATATATTTGGGAAAATCTAACATAGGAAACATTAAGCTCATGCAATGATTCAAAAGACATCCAAAAAACATGTGAATAATAGGTAAAATCTGTAAGAAACATTTTATCACACAAGTAGAGTAAAAGAATTAAAGAACTATCATAAGAAGCCAAAAGAGCATCACAAATTGACATAAGCCAACATATAATTAAAGGTCATATGAGACATTAGGCTTATGCAAGGAATCAAAAGGCATCGATGAAACATATGATTAGTATGAAAAATCTATAAGAGTCATTTCATCAAACATATAGGATGCAAGAATTAAGAAACTCAAGAAAATCAAAGGGGTAAACCCATCATTCACCACCAGAAACTATTCCAATCCCTACAAACCGTGTAAATCAAACTCATAAACACTTCCACATATGTTAGAGATCCTCATGACTATTCTACAAGGTTTAAATAGAGATTAATCCATCAAAATATACTCCCAAACAACAAATCTAAGGTCCTAAGAAAGGAAATGGTGCATAAACAACATATCCAACTCATAAAATCCATGAAATCAAAGTTCTACATAAGGAAATGATCAAGCTCATAAGGAATGAATGTAGAACTACCAAAACCAAGATTACTTTGCATAAATCTAAGGTATTAGGAATAGAAAGTGAGCATAAAATGCATACGCACTCACTATCTTAGCTTTTCTTCCTTGCTTAATCTTCAAAGTCCTCCAAGACCTCATTTCCCTTCATTCTATCTTTTGTAAAAATGAAGTAGAACTAGTATAATTAGATAAAACATAAAAACAAAGAAAAAAATAAGTTAGTACAATAGATTTTTAGAGTTGGGAATGAAACTTACCCAATTGGGAAAGAACTCTCACACTAAATTCAAGAACTTTTCCTAATCTCCTTAACTATTTCTCTCTTTGTTCTAATGAGGAGAAATGACCTAATTGAAGTGTTATTAGGGTTACAAGTTGCCCATGGTGAGATCTCACATGATTGGGGAACCAATGAGCAAGTGTCACATCAAAAATCACTTTTTTGGGTAATTTTCAACTAATTTTTATTTTCTAGTTTCGAGACCTCGAGTCCTCGCTTTGACAGGTGAGCCCTCTAGACCCCCCTAGGTGAGTGCTTGCCTCCCTAGGCGAGCCCTTGGCCTGAGAAACCCGAACCTCCTCAGTTTTTGCTTGGCAAAATCCACTGTGGAGAAAAAAGTCGTAACTTTCTCTAGAAAACTCGGAATTGGGCACCGTTTATAGCATTGGAAAGAAGACTTGATGAACTATCCAATAAGGTATGTCTCATACTCTAGTTCACTTAGGATTGATGTCAGTAAACCCAGGGAGTTACCCTAATTACGTAGTTAGGAAAACATTAGAACTTGAGTAGTTTTAGGTACAACTTGGATTCTATACTTCTAAATTGGTCCAATAGGTTCCTAAACCATTCTAAGATCTGTATAAACATGTGAAATGATAGTTTTATCCTTATGGTGATGTAATTATAATTTTATCCCTTAAGTGCAACACGGGGTGTTACACCTAATCCTAACCGTCCATCTTTCTTTCTATCTTTTTTTCCCTTTTAATTAACCCATTATATACTCTATTTCATAGAAGTGATCTAATACAAGCAATAATTAAACCTAGACCAGCTTGGCCGGTTGGACCGGTAAACGAATGACCCAACACCTCAACCAGTCTGGGTTTCTAATTAGATCATTTTTATAATAAACCCAATTAAACCCGACAAGTTTTTTTTGTTGAACCAACTAACCCGACCGGTCGGACCATCTTTTGAACTCGGGTTTCTAAATTATTAAAAGACAAAAAACCAATTATACCAAGATTTAAACTCAGTTACTAGATTTTAAGCCTAATGTCTTAACCACTAGACTATAGCACCATCTTTTGCTTAATTCCTATCATCAAAAACTAAAATTATAAAAAAAAAAACTGTCATTTTTATCATGCATATTTATACATGCCTTTTTTTTTCTATTTACATTATATTTTAAAGAATATGTGATATAAAATTTTCTTATTTTATTATTTATTTTATTTTTATAAAATATTTTAATTGACCCTACAGTTTGACTAATGACCTACTGGTTGAACCAATATTGACCCAGCTTCTTAGCTGGATCAACGCCCAGTCTAGGTTTAATAACTATGATTATTGGTCTATTATTTGTCATAATAAATTCCAATAATTGACTTACTAAGAATTTTTTTTCTATAAGCATTTAAAAACTTGTACTTTAGTTGTAATGCTTTCCAAATTTTTTTAGCACTTTCCATGGCTTCATATACATTGAATAAAACATCCGAAAGAATTTGAAGTATATGCCTTATACAAGTGTTGTTAAGTTCCCTCTTCTTCCGTTATCGAGTTTAAGGAAGTCTCCTCTTCTTCTTCCATTGGTTTTGGAGTTGTTAGTACATAAGCCACACCTAATGAAGTGAATAGAAGATGAAGCTTTTGTTCCCAATGTGAATACATTCTTTTTTTTCCCACTAGAGCCAAATAAGGGTCTGTTTGGCAGCCACTTGTAATGTAGTCATTTCATTTCAAAATTCCAAGGCATTTGTAGATGGTTCAAAATGAACTCATTCAGGTTTATACTAATTTGCTAACTAAAATTAGAAATGAAGCCATCTTAGATTTTTTCTAAAATGAAATGATATATGTTATCAAATATAAATCTAAATGAGTTCATTTTGATCCAACACCTTGTGGCTACAAATTCCTTTGGAAATTTGAAATGAAATGATTACATTACAGCTGACTGCCAAACACGGCCTAACTAAATATCCAAATACTCAATATTTGGATATTCATTAATTAGATATTCAAATATTATTCAAATATATACTCAATATTAGATTATATATATTAAGATTTCTTGTAACTAAATATATATGTATTCATATCTGATATTTGACTAATTTAATGAATACAAATGCAATCCTACTTTCAAAATATCTGTCGAATATATATATGAAAAATAAACTAATCAAGTACAGATATTCATTATTAGTGGGAGCATACAAGTAAAGAAACAAAGAACTTTTGAATTCACAAATGGGGAGACTTGGCTCTGGCAACAGAACCCTGGAAACCCTAATGGGCTATCATAGGTTTTTTTTCACGATTGAGATATGCTGGTCGGCAACAACTGGCCGGTAGAACTAGATGGAACAGAGAAGACGTACGAGGATGTGACTTTATGCATAGGAAACCCTAGCTTCTCCATATTACAGGTGCCACAAGAGAGAAACAGGGAGAGAGGAAATAATTTGGACGATCATGATTCTAATGAAGCTAGATGTTTCTTGGCTAGTAGTGTGGAGAGAATGACGGTAGGATAAACATGAGTAGTCGAAATGTTGGATCAAATCTAATGGAGAAAACGGTGAACATAATATAATATCACGGCTCCTCTTTTGTGGGTGCAAGAGGATGCATATTAGATTGGTATTGCATCAGGGATGACTAACGATGGAAGTATGACACAGATTAGAGCAATCCTAGACAATATCTTGAGGCGGAAGGATGCCCTAGCATTCTTGCAAAAAATTGTTGAGAAAGCAGATGGTTCTTCTAGAGAGAATGGCGATCCAAATTGAACAAAGGATAAGACTCTAACCAAGGAAGAAATAAGAGAGACTACTTGCATATGGCTACATCCAGACAGTATTACTGTGGATGATGGTGTAATCACAACTGGAGAGATCCATGCAAACCTGTATGTGGCTACATCCCCTAATCATGAGGAGCATAGGGTTGATGAAAACATGGAGAACTAGGTTAGTAATGGAGATCAACTGGTTGTGGCTAACCCTCCACGGAGAGCACTTTTTGGCATAAACGATAAGGAGGAGAATGGGATGGATCTGTTTTATGTTGAACCCATAGAGAAAGGTGAGGAAGTGGTGGCATGTTATCCAAAGAAGGTTTACAAGAAGGTTTTGGAAAAATTACAAAATACTTTGATTGGAAACTTCTTGGGGAGGAGACCTCGTTTTGCTTTTGTTAGAGATAATGCAACAAAGATGTGGAGACTGAAGGGGAGCATGGATGTAACAATAATGGAGAGTGACCTCTTTGTTTTCAGATTTAGCTGTGTTGAAGATAAGCAGAAAGTTTTAGAAGGGGGACTATGGTAGTTTGCACACAGATCACTAATCTTACAACAATGGAAAACAAACATGGAGTTGTTCAAGGTCACTATGGACTCTCTTCCGGTGTGGGTATCTCTACCAAACTTGTCATTCAATCTCTGGAACAAAGAAACACTGAGCATCATCTATAATGTTTTAGGGAAGCCATTGTTCTCTGACACATACACTATGACGAAGGAACGCCTCTCTTTTGCTAGAGTGTGTGTTGAGATTGATGCAAGAAAAGCTTTGAAAGATTACATCAATGTTTATCTGGAAGATGATACAAGTTTTGTGCAAAAGGTTGTCTATGATTGAAAACCACTAAGATGTAAGGAATATAGCACATTTGGTCATGAAAATGCCCAATGTCTAAAGGCTACTAGAAAGAAGAAAGTTTGGAGAGTTAAAACAAAAAATGCAATGCCTGAGACAGAAGAAGGAACCTCAAGGGTGGAACATAACACACTCAACAATGGAAATGGTGTTGGTGGTGGAAATACTAAGAACAGATTTGCTGCTCTTGCAGACCTGGAGAAAATGGCTGAAGTAATAAACTCCAGAGATGATGATGGAATGGATGAAGGAGGTGAGGATATGCATAATGAAGAGACACATAAGCTTCAATCAAAGGTACATGAAGATGGGGGTAACCTAGATGGGAGGCTGGAGAATAATCTACTTCCCAACATTGAGAGCATACCAAAACAGTCACACTCAAGTACCAACTCTTCCCTAAGAGCTCCCATAGAGACTAGAGGAAGAAAAGGCAAAAGCAAAGTTATAAATGATGGAACAACTTGGAAGAATAAGAAAGCTAGGGGTCATTCTAGCATTAAAAATGTTAGACATGATTAAAATCCTTACTTGGAATGTCAGAGGTTTAAACACCTTTGATAAACAAAAGGAAGTTCACAGCCTCATAATGACTCATTTCCCTAAAATTTGTTGTTTAGTAGAGACTGAAATAAAGGCAGAAAATAGAGACAATGTTGCAAAATTTTTAGTTGGTGATTGAGAGGTGGTGGATAACTATGAGTTTCATGATAATAGGAGGATCTGGTTCCTATACAAGAAGCATCTCAATATATAGCTCAAATATAAATCAGCTCTAATGATTACATGCTTAGTGGAAGCAAATCATATTTCTGAGAAGTTTATGTACTCGGTTGTTTATGTTTTTAATTATAAAAGAGCTAAACAAAGTCTGTGGGAGGAGATTGTAACAATAAAAAATGAAAATAGGATGCCTTGGGTCCTTTGTAGAGACTTCAATTGTATGTGGTTTGGTTTTGAAAAAATAAGAGATAATCGTCCAAGTCCCACTGCAATGGAAGACTTTAATAAATGTTTATTAGAGGTTGAATTTCAAGACCTTAAATGGTGGGGAAGCAAGTGCACAGGGTGGAACCAACAAACGGGCAAAGGAAAAGTAGAGAACAAGATTGATAGAGCCCTAGTGAATGGGGAATGGATTAATCTTTTCCCCAAATTCGGATACTAATTTTTTGCTTCCAGACATATTAGATCATTTTTCCAACCTTGTTTGTACTCAGTATGGAATATGTGGGAGACCCAAGCCTTTTAAGTTCTTTGACATGTGGGTGCAGCATAAAGACTTTCTTGAATTGGTCAAAGAAGGGTCGAATATTCAAGTTGATGAAAGTCCTTTATTCCAAGTTACTCAAAAGCTTAAATTTGTCAAAAATAAATTAAGAATCTGGAATAGACAACATTTGGCCGTGTGGATAAACAAAAGGTGGTTTGAGAGAGGAGATGTTCAAACTTCAAAATGTAAGGAGAATGAACCCAAATGATGATATTTTGGCAAAAAAGGAAAAAGAGGCCACACAAAAATACGTCGAAGCCCTTAAACTAGAAGAGAGCTTTTTAAAACAGAAGGTTAGAGTGAATTAGTTAAATCTTAGGGATGATAACAATGCATTCTTTCATCGGAGTATTGAATGGAAAATGAATAAAAATAACATCAGACATATTATTGATGAGGATGGGAATCATTTGGGCAGTGAAGATGCAATTCGGGATGAAGCTGAAAATTACTTCAAGAAAATCCTTGCTCTAAGTCCTACTCAAAATACATCTAATCTTCAATGGCGGCCTGATACAACATTAAATGAGGATCAAAAGAATCTTTTAGTGAAGGACATCATAGATGAGGAAATTAAAGAGGTGGTTTGGAATGGAAAAGAAGGGAAGGCGTTTGGTCCAGATGGCTTCACATTATCTTTCTTCAAGGTTGCACGGGATGTGGTGGGATTGGATGTTATTGCAGCTATCGAGTTATTGTAGCTATCGAGCATTTCTTCACTACTGGACAATTGTTAAAAGAGATAAACTCAACATTTATCTCCTTAATTCCCCAAAAGTTAGAGGCATCCACATTTAATGATTTTATGTCTATTGCACTATGCAATTTAATTTATAAATTCCTCACCAAAATTCTTGCAAATCACTTGAAGAAAGTGATAATACTTTAGTGCAAGCAAATTAAACTGCTTTTATAAAAGGCCGGTCTATTATGGAAAACATCCTTTTGTGTCATGAAGTGGTTAGAGGGTTTGAAAGGAAGCATCATACTCAAGCTACTGTGATGAAGATTGACCTCAGGAAAATATATGATTCAGTCTCATGGGAGTTTATGAGAGAAGTGTGGGTTAACCCTAATAAATTTGTTGGATGGTGATGGAATACATATCATCTCCTAAATTCTCCATATTAATCAATGGTAATCCAAAATGGTTCTTCCAGAGTACTCGTGGTCTTAGATAAGGCGATCTAATTTCTCCATATCTCTTTTGCTTGGCAATGGAGATCTCTTTAGCAATTCTTGACAAAGAAATCAGTGTTGGTAACATCTCTCTTATTCCCAAATGCAAAGGCATTAGATTATCTCATTTAATATTTGCGAATGACCTAATGATTTTTTTCAGGGCTGATGCAGTCTCCTTAAGAACTATTAATAGAGTTCTGGAATTGTTTTTGAACATTTTAGGACTCTATGTAAATAGGGAGAAATCAACCTTAATTTTTGCAGGTATATCTGAAGAAATAGAACAACAACTTTTGGGGGCTACAAGATTCTCTAAAGGGCACTTACCCATGAAATAACTTGGCATGTCATTAGTTGCTGGAAAATTATCTTACCATGACTGTGGCCTAACCCTGGAAAAAAAAAAAAAGGAAGACTTGTTGGTTGGAAAACAAGACCTCTTTCCTATGAAGGTAGACTGGTTCTTATCAGAGTAGTTTTACAAGGCTGCTATCTTTATTGGTCTAGTATTTTTTACTTTCTTAGAAGAGTGGTTAAAGACATTGAATCCGTGTTTGCAAAGTTTCTATGGACTGGCATTGATCTAACACATAAAATGCATGCTCTGAGCTGGGATAAGATCTGCAAACCATTCAAAAAGGGTTGCTTGAACATTAGACAAGTTAAAGAGATGAATGACACGGGCATTATGAAGCATCTTTGGTGGATGATTTCTAACAAAGAGAGTATATGGGTTAACGCCAAATATTTGAAGCATGAATCCATTTGGACAGTTAAAGAACCAACGGATTGTTCATGGGTCTAGAAAAAAATTTAAAGGTTAGGCATCTTGTTGAATTGAATGTTCTTACCTTGATTGGGAATGGAAACAACACCAAATTATGACTAGACAAGTGGCATCCAGAAAGTGTTTTAGGAAATATTTATAGGGACGAAATCCAATAGGAGACTGAGCTGGACAAAAATTGTAGAGTGGCTTGCTTGACTCATGAGGGATGACAACCAAGAACAGTTAACTTAGAGGATTTGCAACATGTTTGGGAGGCTATCCCCAATATAGAGAAACTTCCGCAAGAGGAAACTGATAAAGTGGTGTGGACGGCTTCATTAAATGGCATCTTTTCATCGTCCTCGGCTTGATCATTGGGCAGAGATGTGGGAGATACTGTAACATGGTGGGATGTTGTATGGTGTCATAGGTTTATACTAAAGTGCAACTTTGTGGTATGGAGACCAATGCTTCAAAGATTGCCTACACAGAGTTAGTTGTGTAAACTAAAAATCATTCACACATCCCAATTCTACTTATGTTGGAATAATAGGGAGGATTTTGACCATATTTATTTTGATTATGCTTTCAACAAAACCATCTAGAATTCAATTATGAGAAAGATCTATCCAAGAAATAAAAGACCTAGACCACTGGCCACGGAGTGTGCATGGATCAAGAACACCTACAAAGAGACTTAGTAACGGCTATCATAGGGAAGCTCTCCTTTAATACATGCATTTATAGTATTTAGAAAAAAGGAATCAACGCCAATTTACTAGTAGAAATTCGAGAATGGATATGATTATAGATAATATCATATTTGATGTCCAGGCATGGATTTGGGGTCTCAAGGCTGACTAGGAGGATAGTCCATTGTATCATCACATTGCATCAAATTGGGAGTTAGAGCCAAATAGAACCATCATGCTACCAAAGCTTTGCACATATAGGCACTTTCATGTGATGGATCTCTTACTTAAAATCGAGCAAGGTATGGAGGATTGATTAGGGATCATTTAGGCACCCCTATAGTTGTTTAAGAGGGAGAGATAGAGCATTAAAACATTTTATGGTTGGAAATTTATGCTTTGTTCAAAGGTCTCCTTGTGGCCATTGAAAAAGGATGCACTCAAATATGGATCTCCTTGGACTCAAAGAATGTTGTTGACGTGTTACATAGAGAAGTTAAGTGCTCTTGACAAGTTCTATGTCTAGTCCACAAAATTTGGATAATTAAACCAAAATTTAAAAGTTTTGATATTCAGCATGTGTGGAGAGAAGCAAACCAACCAATTGATTTTCTTGTTCGCTGGGTTACCAGACACCATGAGCAAATCATTTATTCAAATGAAATTATTTTGCCTCTTAAAGATATAATTCTTAGAGATGTCACTCAATGTACATACATTAATATGTAATCTTTTTTGTTCTTAATACTATTATTACTGATCTAAAAAAGAAAAAGGATATGCCAATAACTAGTTTGTATTCAGTGCATTTGCTCCCCAAAATTCAGGCTCATGATGAATTTGATCCTTGTGCCTCAAGTCTAGTGTCCACTCAGCTCAGCTCATGGACTTTTCTAACCAAAATATGGCTTACATTGCTAAAGTAATACAGATGGGGTAGAGGAAGGTGTTTAAGTAATTACAGTTTATTAGTTTTTCTTTTATTTACCAAAGCACCCTTGTCATCCATCGTGCCACGTGCTGATTTAAGACTGGTGGGGCATCTCTCCATTTTAAATGGAGATGATTCAAATTCAACAAGAAATGGCCTTAATCAGGATTCCGTTTGGATGCAGATTCAGATCATGTCGATCTGTATAAAAGGATAAACCCATAAATAAATCCTGCACAAGGGTACTTTTGTCAATGCGTACGGATAATGGATCGAGTGCTGTATTCAGTTAATCAGAGCCGTACAAGAGATAGACATGAAGGGAAAAGGTTAATAAGCCTCATGATTAGCAGCCCAAATTACCCACATGCAGCCCATCATTTTAGCATGGAATGTGATGAAAATATTCCCTGGCCACGAACGTGACCATAAACGTACTGTGTTATTTTTTTACTCTCAAAGAATAACATGCAAGATTCTCTGTACATTTTAGCTATTTTTTCTTTTGGACTTTTCCGTCGGCGGCCATTATAAGCTCTTAATCTGTCTTTTAATCTTTGTTTTCTTACATCTCTCTCTCTCTCTCTCTCTCTCTCTCTCTCTCTCTCTCATGCATATGGATGGATCCCTGGCCTTTCGATGTCGATCAGAGTCTATCAGATGGCCCACAAGGCCCCAAAATTAGACGACTCAAATGATCTACTGAATCTAATTTGCAGAATCATAATCGGATGGTTAAGATCATCCCATCGACGCAATCTTGTGCAAGGAATCAAAATCCAAAAGTTAGTCAATTGTTGATGTCATAACTTTCAGAAATCAACTTTATCTTTACCTAATCATCTATTAATAAATTTAAGGACTAATCCCTTTTTTTTAGAAATACAAACCAAAGTTGTACCCTAATCTCCCCCTATCCACGGCACCTCTCCCTTGACTCTTTTGATTAGTAGTTGAGCACGTACTCTTCAATGTAAGACTTTGGTATAAATGCTAGTCATGAATTAGGTAGGTGAGTCGCATTTACTGCAGGACTTAACCCAACACCTTACAGTACGAGCTGACGACAGCCATTGAACATCTGTGTTCGTGTTCCCATTGTCATTTATCTTTTTTAGGAAGATTCATGGCATCTAAGGGTAACAGACCAATTTTTCCTACCATCAATAGCATCAATTATAATAAGTCATACTATCATCGCAATCATCGATGTTGATATCATCAATAATCAATAATTTTAATTTAATTCAACATCTACTTGTGTCAAATCCTAACAAAAATTGAATTCTCGCTGGAATTTCTTTCAATCAACTTAGATTGAAATATTAAAATGCCCAACTTAAACCCAACCCGAAGTTCAGTTGGATTTGGACCAGTTAATTTTGTCTAACTAAAAATGGGGTTCAGGCTAATCAAATCCTTTTAAAATAAAACGAGTAGAGTCAAGTCCCTTATTGATTGGAATAAACCAATTCAAAACCCGGAAAAGAAAAGCTAAAAAATAAAAAGAACTCGATAGGTTCGGGTTCGGGTTCAGGCGGTTTGGTTGGTCAGGTCAAGAACTGCCAGATTGATTGTTTAAGATATGTACAACAGTTTTTTCCAAGAATTCTATTTACAATTTCCCATGGGAGAAATTGTATGGCTGTACTAGCTTAGACATCGGCATCAATGTAAGAACTAAAGATCCACATGAAAGACTAAGATGACAACTAATTCTCTTGACTTTTCTTGGTGCCCTCTTGGATTCTTTTTTCAGTACTGTGTCTTGTTTGATTTGTAAGAAACAGTGTATGTTTGTCTAGGCGTGGTAATTCTTTACTGTCATTAAGTCCTTTAGGGAATCTACCTATCATTAAAAAGAAGAAAACATGGGTTCCGTGCTATTGAGCCGTCAAACTGGAATCTATGCATCTCTTTGGATTCAGATCCAACGGTTGAAAGCCAGTTTGTTCTAAATTTAGTACATAAGAGATATTCTAGGGGAGGAGGGGTGCCATAGTCTAGTATTCTGTGTTCGCAGAAAGAATTACCATTTGTGAAAACTCCAATGATTGATTCACCTGCGATTCACCAAAAGGTAAAAACTGTTACTTAAACAAGATTTAGTGATTAGATTTGAAGCTTTATTGGTAGGTTTCGAAAAAGGACAAGTTTTAGAGCAGCTTTCATTGTTAAATGAACTTCAATCATCAAACCAACCACCTCTTTCCACGCACCATTCTCACTCACCTCTATGATGGTAGTTGGGTTCTTCTCTACAAAGAAGGGTAGATAGACTGGACAAAGGGACCCAGGTCACTCTCCGAACGACCAGCCCTCCTGGTTTAAAGCCACACTCCTCTCTCGCAGGACCTCACCCCTACCAACAGACAGCTCTCCTCTCTCTCTTTCACCGCCTCACCCCCAAACAACAAACAGCTCTCTCTCTCTCTCTCTCTCTCTCTCTCTCTCTCTCTCTCTCTCTCTCTCTCATATGGCTCCAAAGAACGATCAGTCCACTAAAAGGTTTGTGAACAAAGGAGCATGGACGGCTGAAGAGGATCAAAAACTGGCTCAGTATATTGAAATCCATGGTGCAAAGAAGTGGAAATCAGTTGCGGTCAAAGCAGGTCAATACCTTACTCTCAAGAAAATCTGACCTCTGCAATTCTATTTATTCACTGTTTTGATTTGAATATTGGGTTTTTAATCTTGATGGGTTTTTCTTCTTGTAGGTCTGAATCGATGTGGGAAGAGTTGTAGGTTGAGATGGTTGAATTATCTGAGACCCAACATCAAGCGAGGCAATATCTCTAACCAAGAAGAGGATTTGATACTCAGACTTCACAAACTCCTAGGGAACAGGTTGGTTTTTTTAGTTTAGTCAATAATTAGATTTCTAAATCATCTATTTGGTACCTGGGGTTCTTATTAGATTTTGTGATGTCTCCTCTAGGTGGTCTTTGATTGCTGGAAGGCTACCAGGTCGAACTGACAATGAAATTAAGAATTATTGGAATTCTCATTTGAGCAAGAAAATAAATGAGAAACAGAAACTAGCCGAAAGTTCGAAGACACAAGAGTTGGAACCCCAAAATTGGGACAATTTAAAGGAGAATGAAGAAAGCAAGGAAGTAGGCGGGTACTCAGAGACTAGTTTTAATGTGGACGAGTTCTTTGATTTCTCAAGCGCAGGGTCTTTTGGTTTGGAATGGGTGAACAAATTTCTTGAACTTGATGAGACTTCTTATGGATTTTCATGAAATAAAACTCTCTCTAATGAATTCAATGAAGTTTGATGTATTTTACATACTTACCTTGCAAAATTCAGTGCAGAATGGTTTGGTGTATGTATTTAGTTTTTTTTTTTTTTTTAATATTAATTATGAAACCCTTGGTGGATGACCCTTTTAAGAAAGGTATGCCATCCTTGTATTAGCATATCCTGAGCCAATCTAGAACCTTGGCCCCAGCCTGTGATCCAGAAGTCATAAGCAGGGCTGTCAATGCGGATATCCGAATTAGATATAGGCATATCCGTATTTGGATTTGTTTATTTAATCGAATATTGATCAAATCCAAATATTTTATAGATATTTATGAAAGCAATAAGGACCTAAGAATTATATAGTTAGAAGACAATATATAGATCTGGGAGCTTTCTTTCATTCAACTTGGGAATGTGAGATGAGAAATGGGTTAAGGTTAAGATTATAGTATTCATATGTTGTATTCTACGTAACATGTTCTACAATATTATAATATAAATATTAATTATACATTAATTTCAACAGACAGATATTCAGTTGAATAATTGAATCGGATATAGATGCATTCAAATTGAATATAAGCGAATTGAATATGAATAATAATCAGATAGTTGACAGCCTTAATCACAAGGTGGGAAAAAGCATCTTGGGGGTATTTCGATAGACTCACTTCGGATCCATTAAATTAGGCTGTGTTTAACAGTCACCTGTAATGTAATCATTGTATTCAAAATTCCGAAGCCATTTGTGGCGGAGCCATTTGTAGCCACAAAGTGATGGTTCAAAATGAACTCATTCAGATTTATATTGATTTGTTAACTAAAATTAAAAATGAAGTCATCTTAGGTTTTTTATAAAATGAAATGATAACCCTAATATATGAATGATAATATATATCATGTCATTTTATAAAAAAAATCTAAGATGACTTCATTTCTAATTTTAGTTAGCAAATCAATATAAATCTTGAATGAGTTCATTTTGAACCATCATTTCTGGCTACAAATACCTTGAGAATTTTAACTGAAATGATTATATTACAGGTAGCTGCCAAACACGACCTAAATGAATATGGTTTAAAGAAAAAGGATGTGAATTGATGTAGAAGGAATCAGTATTGCTGCTATAGTGTTGTCAATTGTTACGACCTAAATTTTTCTTAATGTCACTACTTCTTCAAAAGAAAATTAGATTAAACACACTACACACAAGGAGGGTTTGGGCTGTTAAAGTAGATTCTGATCAATTGATTATAATAAGGTACTCAATTGGAATTGACTTGAAACTTATATCCACCTTGTATTGGCATGGAACGAAATCTATTAGTCACCCAAGAAACAAAATCCTCCAATTTTCTCCATGGAAGCTTAAGAGAAATAAGAACAGACAACTCATGAGCTTTCACCCAAAAAAAAAAAAAGCGAAGAAGAAGAAGAAAAAGAGACATCTCCATGAACCTCCCAGACAACATATCACATTTTACAGCTTAGACGGTTAAAGGTAAAGCTATAGATTAGAATTTATTCTCATTAGCATAGCACAGAGCAATTTACAGATACAAAATTTTATTATTAACAAACTAGAATCAAACTTCACAAAATGTGCAGGCATCTTTATTTATATACACTGCCTTATATTGACAAAAAGCTAGCCACTTTCTCCAATAGAATCAGAAGCTGAAGAACCCAATAAATGTGTGGTCAAATCTCAGGCATTCTTCTTTTTTGGCTGCGAGAAGAACTTGTTAATGGATGGCATTATCTCAGGGGCTCTGTTTCGGAGGCGTTTCCTCAGGCCATGTTCAAAATATCTCTCACCCTCTGCAAAATTCTCAAGCACCCCTGCAGCTCTTTTCTCTTTACTGACCCTGTCATCAAGTTCAAATTTGAATGAGTATATAATAGCAGTTAGTAATTACTTGCCGAGGATAATTGTGATATACTTCCAATATTAGAATTATACTACAATTCCTCACATAGAGCCAAGTATTCCTTCCATCTTGTCAATACTCTGCTTGGCATTTTTAGAAGATTCAATTTGCTCCAACACCCATGTATATATACTACAATTCCTCTCATGTCATGCAAGGAAAAAGATGATTAAGAGAAACAAAACCTACATCACGCCAGGGTTAAAGCGGAGGTTTCGGATAAGTTGCATGATACCGACGCCAATGGTTGCACTAAATGCTACACACAGTGGGTACACCTATCAAAAGAGAAGCAACATGAGACAATTTGGATTCATACAATTGGCAATCTTATCATAATGAATAATAAGATGGAAAAATAACCTTTAATCTTTCCAAATAAATGAGGAAGCCACAAAAGCTCTTGGCCCGAGGTAGTAGCTTGAACTCAGCCTGTTCTAAAATCATGGGCTTCGGGCTGAGTTTGGGTTGGCATGAACTTAAAGCTCCTTTTTTAAAAAAAATTGATTATTAAAGTTCATTTTAAAATTTGGGCTGATAATAGCTCTTTATTATCTCTAATACTTTGAAAATATGCTTAATTAGTTAAATTTGGACTTATAATGGGCCCAAAACTGTCTTATAACTGTTGGACTAAGTTATACCAATTTTTGGACCGGATTGGGTTGGGCTATATTTGATTATTATTTTGGGCGAGGCTGTGCTGACTTCGGGTTAAGAGTGAATCAGCCCGAACTCAGCCCTAATAAAACGAACGGTCTTGAAATTTGGGCCCAAACTTAGTCCAACCCGAAGTTACCTTGGCCCAGCCCAACTTTTTTCGAGCCGGACATGTCAGGCTTCGGACCAGCCTAGACACCCAATTGACACCCTTAATAAAGAGATTGTCACATAACTGATTAACTGCCATGTAATATTTAGAGTACAGTCTGAAGTATGGCACAAAGTAGTAAGTCTATCTATCACTGGATGTTAAATGTTGACTAATATAATATGGACTTACAGTGATCAAGGATGGTCAATCCATCGATCGTAATGAACGTATTTGTCATCCCTGTTTTGTATGATAGGTATAATTGTATGATGAAATCAATTCATCAATGGCAGAACTGTTCTCTATGGGTGCAAGACAAACATTGCAGAGGCCCCTACAACAACTCAACCAGGGAAAGAAGAAGAAGAAAAAAACCAACATTGAATTTCATAATAGATTTTCCTTTGCATTGCTGTAGATTATTTTGCGCCTGTAACAGTATAGTTGCATCAAACCAAAACCCAAAAAAATACTGAAAATCCCAAAACATCCACCTTACCCAGGCCTATGAAACAACATAGTTTCCCTTTACTTCTAATAGGTAATTATAATGAAGCACGAGAAACAAAGCAATCAAGACAGAAAAAAGGAAACAAGTGAGGCCCGGTCTGGTTGCCATGAAAAGATTTTCTCATGACAAAATTTTCTCAAAAAATCATTTTTAAGCTGTTTGATTGCCATGACAAGTTGGTTTTTTCATGTTTTTCTTATGATTATTTTCTTTCCTTTTCTTCTGGGATATTCTTTTCTTTTCTACACAATTCATGGCAACCAGACCGGGCCAATTCCATGATAAGGTTCGAGAACAAAAACACTAAAACATAGATTGGTGAAATCTACCTCAGGCCTGGACCATCTATTGTAAGCAGAAGCCATTTCGAATTGCACTAGATAAGACGAGATAACTCAGTGAATGAATGGCCTTCTTTTCAAAATTCAATCAAATGCAAACGATATACAGATTCACTATTGCCTCTGTTTCTTATATAGTTTTCTTGATAACCCAGAAACCACAGAAAGCCTTGAGAACCGGACGCCAATGTAACCAAAACCATCCGATAAAAATACCTTTTTTTCTGGATTTTTTTTTATAGATAAAGTTTATTGCTTTTTTTTTTGGCAAGTGTTGTGTAAATTTTCAATCTTTTCTCAAAAGAGAAAAAATCAGAGAATAAAAGAAGATAAAATAACGAACCCATAACGACTTTTCAGTTAATTTTAACTGAATACACCACTCAAATTTCGGATTTGTTTCAATTACCAATTCAAAATTGCAGCAAATGGGGTGAACGAGTTATAGATTCTTAAGTTGGCAGAATTTTAACGATAAAGTGAGAAAGTCACAATGATCCGTCGTCGCAAAAGAATTTCTCTGAAAATACCATCCAATCCTCTTGTTTCCCGTATGTATTTTTGGCTTTTTGCTTCAAACTTTGGAGTCTCATTTCACTTCAATCTAATAGCCAAAATTTTTATTTTTATTTTTATTTTTTAAAGAAAAGAAACGAATGACAGGTCCACAATCATTTGTAAACATAAATCGTTTATTAGTGAGAACTCAGGATTTTTTTTTTTTCGGGGGGGTACTGATGGTGGTGAACCAAGTTGGGTCAAGTCTGGATTGACCACGAAGGTTAACATTCAAACAACACCGAACCACATTTAAAGCAGGTTAGGATTTGCCAAAACTTAACCCAGAGGACTCTAACTCAACTCAAATCACTTCAGCTTTGTCCCAAGCATTTGATGTCATAATCCTCTTCTGCCATGAGTGGGACTGTCTAGATCATAGTTTTGAGAACCAAAGCGGGCATTGAACCATTATAGTGGATGGTCAGGTCCAACCAGGTTTGACCATTGGTTTACATGATCTAACCATGATTCGCTTCAAACATAAGTAAAATGTAATAAAAACCAAAAAATAAAACAATTCATAATGCATTAGAAGGCTTATGAATGGGATTTAAATTTGTAGAGATACTAAAAAACACAATTCATGGAAAGTAAAACTTGAATTTGGAATGATACATTTTTTTTTTATTTACTTATTACTTTTTAAACAATTCATAATGTATATTAGAAGGCTTATGACAGGGTTCTTAATTTCTAGACATACCATAATATGTAATAAAATACCCAAAATAAAAACAATTCATGAAAAGTAGAACTTGAATTTGGAAAGACACAACAACAACAACAACAAACAACCTCAACTATTTGGGGTCAGCTACACGAATCATGTTTCGTCATTCTGCTCTATTTAGGGCCATATATGCTGTTAAATTACAAGTTGCCATGTCCCTCCTTACTATCTCCACCCAGGTCAATTTTGGCCTTCCTCTAGTCCTTTTAGCACCTTCAACTTGTATTGTCTCACTCCGCTTCACTGGTGCAATCATTGGTCTTCGTTGCACATACCCAAACCATCTCAATTGACTTTCTCTCATTGTATCACCTATTGGTGCTACTCTTAAATTTCCACGAATGAATTCATTCTTAATTTTATCCTTTCTAGTCTTGCCACTCATCCATCTCAACATCCTTATTTCAACTACACTCATTTTATGTACTTGTTGCTTGTTGGTTGTCAAACATTCTGCTCCATAAAGCATGACTGGTCTTATAACTGTCTTATAGAAATTTACTTTTAATTTTAGTGGTATTCTTTTATCACACAACACTCCAAAAGCACCTATCCACTTCAACCATCTCGCTCTAATTCTATGAGCAACATCATCTACAATATCTCCCTCTTTGTGCATGATTGAACCA
>JAOXJP010227623.1:0-39676 GCA_025762735.1 Platanus orientalis | reverse complement strand
TATGGACCCACCTTAAAATACATCTGGGTCCCACTTTTATTTTAGCTCAAACACAGCCACTCGTTCAGATTTTACACAGAAATCTGGGTACAAAATCTGGGTGTGTTTTTCAAAACCGTTTCCAACATATATATATGTATGTATATGTATGTATGTATGTATGTATGTATGTATACCAATGATTTAATGGGTGCCCCTCGTGAAAGACAATTCTCTTACTATATGTTGTATTGCTATAAAGCACGCATTTGTCTTTCCAGTGTGCGTATTTAGGAGGGGTGCCCTATTTATCAAAAGTAGTGGGTACCTACATCATTCTTCTATGTGTGTGTGTGTGTGTGTGTGTAAATGAATAATTGTCTGCTGGATATTTTCTGTGCAGAGTTCGCAGTTGGGATGTGTTTGCCCACATTCAACATGTTATCCTGAAGCATGTGACCATGTATACCTCTTTGACAATGATTATGAAAATGCCGAGGATATCTATGGTAAAGCAATGCATGGTAGATTTCCATACGATGAAAAAGGCCAGATCATCTTGGAGGTAACTTGTCTCCTTTTCATCATCAACTTTTAACTCCACAGTTGTACAGGTTTAATTACTGTTGCATCTGACATTTAAATGTTCATCATTTTGTCAAATAATAGTGGTCTACTAGTTAAGAGTAGTTTTGTTATTTTCCTATATTTGATTTAATATGTCCAGAGATGGTGTTTTGATCATCTTTCCATACTTGTGTATGGAATACCTAATAGTGAGTGAGAAATGCTTTCCTCTATACTCCACTGTATCCACCATTTGATGGGTCCCTTCTATAAGGTCATCTTAAAAGAGTCTGATCAGACGATCATTTCCATCCATTCTAGAATGTTTTATGGACTTTAGCCATATTCTATCCAAAAAGAGTGCTTTGACTGGTTAAGTTGCCCAATACATAGACTAACCTAGGATGTTTCCTAGGTGAGACATCAAATGTTGGCTTCTGAGTTCCCTGCATATTGGGTGTCCAAGTAGCAGGCACGTAGAACTGTTTCTTCTGGACCTATTTGATGCTGACATTCCTGGTCTTGTATATGGAATTTTCAATTTGTTTTGGTAAAAGAAGATCAATGCACTAGTAATTTTTCTTGTGTTGGTAAACTGTGCAGGAGGGTTACCTAGTCTATGAGTGCAACTCCATGTGCAGCTGCGACAAAACTTGTCGGAACAGGGTATTACAGAACGGACTGCAAGTCAAGTTGGAAGTCTTCAAAACAGAAAACAAGGTAACAGTTTCCAACTTTTTCTTCGTGGTTGAATCCTAGATTAATTTCCTTCTTGCTAATTCACAGGGTTGGGCAGTAAGAGCTGGTGAAGCAATTTTGCGTGGAACGTTCGTGTGTGAGTACATTGGTGAGGTTTTAAACGATCAGGAGGCGAACAGGAGGGGCGAGAGGTTTCAGATTCCTTCCCGCAGATGTGTTCTTTTAAATTCCAGCAATAGGTGTAATGTTTTAATCTTGAATGTACTGTTTAAAATTTCAGGTACGACACTGAAGGTTGCAGCTATCTATATGACATTGACACTCATATTAATGATATTAGCGGATTGACTGAAGGAGCAGTCCCTTATGTTATTGATGCCACGAAATATGGGAATGTTTCACGGTTCATCAATCACAGGTAAGTAAATAAATAATTAGGTAGTGTTGGTTTCTAAATGTGAATGTGCTTTCTTTTCGTATCATTCCAGCAGATTTTATTTCATTTGCATGGTCCACATATGAACTGATTGGGGGCATTCAACTGATGCTCACCTACCATGATAGTCACAAAAATTGGACAAACTAAGATTCCAAATATATTATTTCAGTTTTCTGAGTTTCTGCTATTAAAGGACAAGGTACCAAATCTTGATATGATACATGGAGTATGTTTTATCTAAGAGTAGTTTGCTAATTGAAGCTCCATTTTGATTCATAAGGTAGGCCAAATATGTGGTATAGATCATGGGACGATGCTTGTGTTTGTCATGGACATAGAAGTCTATCCTGAGATTTCTAAGGCCTTCTATTACTGTTATACTGTCTGTCTATATTTTCATGGTAACTGCTTTTTTAATCTACTGTCTACATATCTCTTTATTGTAGTTGCTCGCCAAACCTCGTGAATTACCAAGTCCTAGTGGAGAGCATGGATTGCCAACTTGCACATATTGGTCTTTATGCAAGTCGAGATGTATGAACTCATATCTTTCCCTCATGGAATATTTTGATGCACCTTCGTTCTACAAGCTGTTGTTATTCTTTGATTCACCTCATTATCTTAGTTTAATTTTATTAAACGTTTTACCCCATGGGAGAAGGCAAAAAATGGGAGAACCAATGAATCATAATATGGATAACAGGGACAAAAACCACGCTCACATGGATACAGAACAATAAAACTTTATTTATGCAATTCAACTAGAATGCTCCTGTCCATTGCGGAATAATTGGATGGGGGGTTCCATGCTCCTTGGTCTCTACTTGTGCTGTTAAACAGTAGAAATTCTGAGTTGGTCAAAACCTATGGGAGATCCATGGATGATGCACGGAATAGGACATTTCTGCTCCTGGCGGTTACTATTCTTATATCATCAAACTGTCAAAAAGGCGACTCTCTCTACCCTTTGTGAAGGGAATCCAACTGAAGTTGACACTGTTAACCTTTTTATAAGCCTATTTTCTTATAGATGGTCGACATATGATGTGCTAACCTACTTTATTTTGTGGGCAGATTGCAGCAGGAGAAGAGCTGGCATATGACTATCGCTATAAGTTGCTACCAGGAGAAGGTCGCCCTTGCCATTGTGGTGCTTCCAACTGCCGGGGTCGACTATACTGATAGGTAATGGACAGTTTGAACTCCAAAATCTTGCTGCTGCACCCACATTACATAGAGATTACTCATGGTTCGTGGCGAGGGAACTCTCAGAGATGGGCAAGCATCTCTCTTCCCTAAAGCTAGTCATCAAAATGGAAACGTGAGACTTGGTAGCATCACTACTACCATCAGATGATTACATCTTAAGCTTCTCATTAAACGGGCAAGCATTTTCTTTCGCCTTGTAATACATCCATTAATTCTTTGTGTCCAACTGTCCACGAAATTGTGAAGGGACTATTTTCCCTGTGTTCATTGTACCTGCCCATTACAATATATAAGAACGCAAGCCCCCCAGAAACATTTGTTTTTCTGGGGGTTTTTAACAAGAGTTGAGTAGATTTGAAATGGATCAATGGGTGCCTATTGAATGGATCTTGTTATGTTTTATGAGCAATTATTTAATGCAAATTCAGGTTGGTTGCCGAATGAATTTTGTTGTCCCGGGGATTTATTTGGGTGTTCACTGCAAACTCACGTACATGGGTGATCAATGACAAGAGAGACTAGGGGAAATCATCCAACGACTCACAAGCTAACAAATAAATAGTCTTAAACTTCAAATGCTGGTCTTAACTTCACACACCGTTTTTACTTAACCGGTAATCCCTTAATTTAAGAATTTCCATAAGAAGCCCCTCTTTTGAACACAGTTTCTTTTCCCTCCCTTGGAAAACTTACATAAAAAGAGTGAATAGAATGAAGTAAGAAAATCGTGCAAAAAAAAAAAAAAAAACAGGGATATGTAAGAAACTTTCAAGAAACTGAGCAAAGATTTACAGGGATACTTGGGCTTGTTTGGTGATCTATAACTTGTTCATTAACTTCATCCAGAAAAGAAGATTCAGAGGGCTGGGCAGTGGCCTCAAACATTTTGTAGCAGCTTCCAATTTCTTGCTACCACTTCAATCGAGCATGGCCTGAGTAATTTTAACATGAGCCTGCATTTTGTTTCGACCAGCATAACCTCCAAAAGCAAGCAAATGTCTAAAAGAACAGTTGCATAAGTGTTGTTCAAGCCTTGGACAGAGGATTTACATATCAATTATGCACATGTGCCCAGATGAAGGCATGTACAAAATAAGGATCCGAAAATATTTAAAAAGGGGAAAAGTTTTAGGATCAGCAAATGCCCTACCTAATATTTTCAGGGTACCTCAGTAAAGGGAGAAGACCAGCAGAGGGCTGGTAAAGAACTGATGGTAAGGTGACAGGATTCATCCACAATTGACTGTTGAATTGGATAACTGAGCAATGCAGCACTCTCTAAGTTAAAGCTGTACACTTTGAGTGTATGGGGATGCAGTTGGAACCTTATTATATCAGCTCTTGTCAATCAGCTCAGTAGCAGGTAAGTTGAGATCGAATAAACCATCCCCAAGACCTTTCCTAGCACGTTTCCGAGAAGAGCATCCACCCTCATCTAGATTTGGGGAGCCAGAAGAAGGCCGACCATGTTTCGTTGTTCCTCCTATA
The DNA here is from genome assembly GCA_025762735.1 of Platanus orientalis. Taxonomy (NCBI): domain Eukaryota; kingdom Viridiplantae; phylum Streptophyta; class Magnoliopsida; order Proteales; family Platanaceae; genus Platanus; species Platanus orientalis. Next base: position 35,295 of record JAOXJP010227623.1, on the reverse strand, counting down.
TATTGCATTGTGTCAGTAGCTGTTAAAAGACATGTTGGTCTTATTTATCTTCAAATTTGTTTCCACTTAAACTAAAACAGAGGGAGTAGTCATGAAAAATTAATTAAGAAGTCAGGTGAAGATAAACTTGATATCTATTAGGCTCAAGTTGAGAAGAGTTTAAATATGAGTACCATTTATGCTGCATTCTGATCGCAGATAGCTATCACAATCATCTGCCTTGAAACCCTGACAAACAGAGAGTTCTGATGCTCTCTCGACGCCCTTTGATTGGTACGGAGCTATATTATGGATCGCCAATTGGAGAGAACCCAATAAATCATTCTCAATGCATTCGTACCTGCAAACGATGTCAGGATGAATAATTGAATTTCTTGAATCTATAGCAAATTCAGAGTTTTAAAATGGTTAAGCCTCACATTTTTTTACAAAGTGTATCAGTAATTACTGAAAGATTGATGATTCGCATCCTTATCTCCATGACTTTATCCTCAGAGTACTGATCAAACGGCTCCTCTATGAACTTAGAGAGCTTTTCCACATTTGCTTGAAGCTGCTGTTGCTGGTCCTCGAATAAGTGCCGTTTTAATTCCCTTTCCTCCTTCGACATCTCATCATTAAAGAGATCATCTCCAAACATGTAAAATGCAAATGGGTATGAATACGAGAGAACCCGCCTTGATCTGAACAGTCTATTGAGCCCATTTGTCACCCAACTGAAATCTTTCAGCATTGATTCCTTGCTTTCCAAAATAGATATCTTCTCCAGTATGGTTTCCTTGAGCTTCGATTCAAGCTTAAGGGAATCCGTGTGTGCTTTGTAACTGTTGTGATAGTGCATGTACCGATATAGGTCCCGCTTGGCACGCTCTGCTTTCTTTTCATGGTCTTCTTTGTACCGCCCGCAACTGTGACCACTTATACTCGACCATGTGTGATCTCGGCCAGTAGCTCCACCACACAGCCAACTGCACCAAGATGGACAAAAATAAAAGAGACCAGCTTTAAACCAATGCAGTCAACACAGGCATGATTAACAACAAAGAAAAAAGAAAGGTCAACTACCTGTTCAAACCGTTAATCACAAGCAAAGGATGCACCAGATAATCAAGCATGCAGCCGTTAAATATTCATAAGTCATAAAAGAAACCAGATTATGAAGAACATAACATTTGGAATAATCTTAGCGTCATATGAGAAGGATGTACCAGATTATCAAGCATGCAGGCAAAAAACATAACCTAAGAACATCATTTTCCAAAATAATTTTATCTCGAAAACAAGTGCCCAAAATATGCATTCAGAATTTCTGAATGAACAAGGAACAATAAATCTAATGAACAAGAAATTTGTTTCATGTAGAGTAATAGCATAAGCAAACCAAGGTTGTCCTGGTTAAGGCACCAAGCAAAGAACTGTCGCACTAGACCACTACAGACAGCTGAAACAGTTAAATATTCTAGTTTAGGGGGGAATCAAATAGAATAGCAACCATGTATGGGGAATCAAATAGAATAGCAACCATGTATATTTTCAGGAGAACGCCTTGCAAATTGCTTTTGCCTGAAACACAAGCATTTCAGATAAAAATCCAAAATGATTTTTTTTTCGATAAATAAAAATCCAAAATGATTAACACCCACTCATTTTGTGTAATGTGACAGCCACCCATTTTGTGTAACATGACAGCAACGTACTAGAATTGAAGAACCAATGGACAAATAATATGAGTCCAGTGTTGGGGGTGGGGGGTCTTCTAATTTTAGTGATTGTAATATCCTGGATAGTTGTTGTAGCCTTAGGGGCTCCCCCACATTGTACTTTTAGTTTTTTTTTTTTTTCCTTTCTTTCTCAATAACATTTACCAGTTGCTTATCAAAAACAAAAAATAAATAATAATATCAGTCCAGTGTAAATGCAAATTTTAACAAGATCATTATTACTAAAAAAATGCCAGATGATTGGAGGAAAAGTATTGTGGTCCCTACATACAAGAACAAGGGGGATATTAAAAATTGCACCAACTATTGTGGGATCAAGCTTATGAGCCATACAATGAAACTATGGGAGAGAGTGATTGAATATCGACTAAGATGTGAAACTAGAGTGTATGAAAATCAATTTGGATTTATACCTAGGAGATCAACAACTAAAGCTATTTTCCGGCTTCGGCAATTGATGGAAAAGTATAGAGAAAAGAAGAAAGATCTTCACATGGTCTTTATTGACCTAAAAAATGCATATGATAAGAGTACCAAGAGAGATCATTTGATGGGTTTTGGATAAAAAGGGATCCCAAGTAGATATATTGACATAGTTAAGGATATGTATGATGGAACAATAACTAGTGTTAGGACAACCAATTAAGGGAGAGACAAGTGAGTTTGCAATCACAGTAGGCTTGCACCAAGGGTTAGCATTGAGTATGTACCTTTTTGCCTTAGTTATGGATGAGTTGACTAGGCACATATAGGAGGAAGTGCCGTGGTGTATACTATTTACTAATGATCTTGTGTTGATTGATGAGACTAGAGAGGAGGAAAATGCCAAGTTAGAACTATGGAGGGATGTTTTAGAATCAAATGGTTTTAGGATAAGCTGGTTTAAAACAAAATATATGAAATGCAAGTTTAGCCAAAATAGGAGTAGAAATGAGGGAATTGTTAGAATTGATAACTAAGAGATACCTCGAAGTAACCATTTTCGTTATCTTGGTTCAATCATGCACAAAGAGGAAAATATTGTAGATGATGTTACTCATAGAATTAGAGCAGGATGGTTAAAGTGGAGAAGTGATTCTGAAGTGTTTTATGATAAACGAATACCACTAAAATTGAAGGGAAAATTCTATAAGGCAGCTATAAGACCAACAATGCTTTATTCAGCAAAATGTTGGGCAACCAACAAACAACATGTACATAAAATGAGTGTGGCTGAAATGAGGATGTGTGAGATGGATGAGTAGCAAGACTAGAAAGGATAGAATTAGGAATGAATTCATTCATGAAAACTTAGGTGTAGCACCAATAGGCGATAAAATGAGGGAAAGTTGATTGAGATGGTTTAGGCATGTGCAACAAAGACCAATGACTACACTGGTGAGGAGGAGTGACATAATGCAGTTGAAGGTGCTAGAGGGACTAGAGGATGGCCAAAATTGACCTAGGTTGAAGTATAAAGGAGGGACATGACATCTTGTAATTTAACGGCATATATGGACCTAAACAGAGCAGAATGGCGGAATAGGATTCATGTAGCCAACCCAAAATAGTTGGGATAAAGTTTTTTGTTGTTGTTGTTGTTGTTGACTTAGGATAGAATTGTAGAGATATAAGAGGCATATGTAGACTTGATATTCTTAATGAATTGGGAATGCTATTCTTTTAATGATGTGAGTGACCTAATTAGTTGACTTTGCTACGCAATTGACTACCTCATAACACTGAATAGATATTTTAGGACTCAAGATCCACCTTTAGTTGCAATACTATGCTCAAAACATACTTTATTTAATCACATTTGTGTCTTCTATGATTATATTTGCAAGAAATTTTTTTTTCTAGTTGCAAGTTAGGTCCAATTCACAAGTTTTAGGATAATCGTGACAATTCACCAATAAAAGGGGCAATTGCAACTATTCACAAATTTTTTTGTCGATATATATATATATATATATATATATATATATGTATGTATGTCTACAATTTTATAACCTGTCCACCCAAAAAGAAGGCTTGGAGCTCAACTTTGTGAGCTTTAAACAAGGCTCAAGCTTAGCTCTTAATAAGTTGATTGAACTCCAATCTAAGCTCAGCTCATTGACTGCCCTACAATCTATAACCCATTAACCCAAAAAGAAAAAGCAGTTTTCTACAATGTAGACTTGATGGCTTTACAACTTTGTTTTAAATTGATGAATATATACTTGAGGTTTTGTAGTTAGATGATCCAAGTGATGCTTTGATCAAAGGTTTTGAAGTTTCACTTTTTAAATTGTTTGTAAAAGAAAATTAGAGAGAGAGAGTAAGCTTTTGCAATCCAATGCACAATATCATTTCACTTGGGTTGTGACTCCAAGTCAAACCATTCCAATCTTAGGTGAAGAAATGATTGTCATTGGAAAATTTGAACCGTACGACTCCTATGGTTCTTTTGTATTGTTGTGTATGTGTATTGTTTCTCAATCTGATGGATGAGATTTAAAATTCTCATTAAGAAACTATTTTTAATTTAAAGTGTCTTATTTATTTGTAAGTGAAGGACAAGGGACATGATAAGGACTCTTTCTATAAGATAGTTTCTCAAGAGAAAAAATGACGATGTTTTGTGGTTTTCTTTTCTAGGGTTTTCTCCTTGAGTGAAACAAAGAGACATAAGGTTTCTCCCTACCGAGAAAACAAGGCCTATTGTGGGTTGTTGGAGAAGGTGAAAAGAGTGTTCTCCATTGTTTGGAGAGAGTTACGAGTTTTCATTTTTTCTTGAGGCATGTGATTGAACTAAGAAAATGAAAAATCTATTTAATTGTAGTTTGTAGTTCTTTGGCTTATAGTGAAGAAAGGACAACACCTATGAAAATAAGCCAAAGATATAAACCATACAAAATCCTTGTCTTGTGTGTGCTTTTTGATTACTTAATTTGCTATTGAATAACTATTTATTGAATTGATAGTGAGTTGTTTGGACTACCATCTCATAATGTGGTATACCAAGGCTCTTTCCTCTAAGAAAATGTGTATCACACTATAAAATTCAAGGCTAACTAGTCGTTGAGATTAGTGGATGGATGAGGCATTGATTTTTTAGGCACCATAACTCTTAAATAGGACATGATACAATGTGACACATGAAGGGGTGATTAGGCCATTCCAGACAATCTATATGAAAGGTGAGCCTTTCTATTGGCTACATATTCAGTATCACGAGTAGCAGATGTTGCCGAAGGTAAGAAGGTTTTGTGGATAGATCATCTAAATCTCTTCACTAGAGGATCTCGTATTTCAATCACTGAAAATGATTGTGTCAGATCCAAACCGCCCATTAGATAGGAATGGATTGGACACTTGTTCAGCTCCTCAATCCATATTATAGCTCTATACCTCACCCTAGATTGAACTCTTTATTAGTAATGACAACCATTGATGGTGCAATAAACATATAGAGCCCTTTTGACTGCCACATGTAAGATTGCTTGATGATGGTGCATTTCCCTTTACTAGAAGACTTGGTTCTCCCCATAAAAATAAATAAATAAATAAATAAAAAGAAAAAAGAAAAAAAGAAAAAGAGTTCTTTCATTTGATAAGTATGAGGCAATTGTTGATTAAAGAGAGTGAAAATTTCCATGTAAGGAGAGAAAGATGTGTCTAAAACATGAAACTCAAGTAGGATTTCTTTCCTACACGACCTATATGGAAAACCTGCCCCCAACTTACAAACACAAATTTATGCATAACAAATAGATCATTTATGATGGAAGTTAGTATAAAGTTTAGGTTTAACTGAGTCCCGTTTGTGGGAAAAAAATCGAGTCTTGTCTGCAACTCTATCAATAGGGAAGTTGGATTAAGCTCACTGGCTCCAACACTGACCCCACTACTTTTAATTTGGATCGATGAGCTGGATGATATAATCCTAGATGATAAATTTAAGAAAATGGAATGGAGCCCTCCTATCCATCATTATGCCTTATTACCTTTTACATGGTTTCTCCTATCTTTAATATTTATAAAATGGAACTGCAACTCATATAAGGTGAAATACTTTAACAAAAGAAAGATAGAATGTGTGGCTTGATTCCCTACAACTTGTTGTAAATGTAATATTTAGTTGAAGTTGTTAATTCCATTCCATGACAAAAAACATGATGTTGTACACAAAGTCATAACAAATGTGCATTGTAATATGTTAAGAATCCTGATTGATCTAGGTGGTTAAGTTTGGAATTTGATCAAGATTGAAGACTGTCAAGACTAGAAGACCACACAAGATTGAAGCTGGTGATCATGGTTCAAATGAAAGAGCATCTGGACCCACTTCATGAACTTGAAAGGTAAAACATGAGAATAGGTGGTAAGTAAACTCTAGAGACCAAATCTTACCTAGGTTGGTTAGTTTAGACCTCATCCAAAGCTTAGAGAAGAACCTCTCAGGCCCTTGTTTGAAAAAGAGCTGAAAAATAAAGTTAAAACTAAAAAACAAGGCATTTAAACTTATCCAGGGGGTCTCGGACAGATTTAGTTTAAGGGGATTGATCTAGTTTATGTGGACCAATTCACCACTTGACCAAACCGATCCAAGAAGTCTTAGGAGTATCTCTACGCAGATAGAGAGTGCTCAGACAGATCCGAGAGTAAGGCTGGACCAATCCAAGGGTTTTATGGTTTCTAAAAAACACAGATAGAGAACTCCTAGACCGATTCAAGTCGGACTAATCCAACTCCAGCCAAACTGATCCAAGGCGTCAATTATGGACAAAATAAACCATCTGACCATTTGATATGAGGATTAACCCCTCTACCCTAATACCCTAATTAGGGTTAAGGAAGGCTAAGGAAAATTATTATCATTTTGTGAAACAATCTATGTGACAAAAAAAATTACTACTCCATTAAAGGGGGAGAGAACTCTCTTACATAGTCTTCTATTGGTAAACTACGTCAAGAGATTGTTCTTAGTCACACACAAACGTCAACCATTGGTACATCAAGAACACGTGTGGATTAAGTGTTTCTTGACTTGGAAATCCTACGAAAAAGCTCCGAGAGAAAGAGTCATTTTAAGGTAAAATCTTATATTTAATTCTCTGAAGTTATAGTTCAATTTATAGTTATATCTACCTAAGAAAGATGCTATTTATTATGCTTAAAAGTTATACATAATTGTTAACAAAGCACTACTCCAAATTAAAGGATCATTAAGACCAATGTTATATCTGCCTACTAAGAGGCTTTATTCCTAAGGGATTTAATTCAATAGTTAAATTTTCCTTTTAAGAGGCTTTTCTCCTTTCTGGAGACTTGATAATATAGTAAAATCAGCTTATTGAGAGGCATATGATCTAAAGATTCATTTCTACTATTCAAAACATTATTCATATTGCTTTGCAACCTTTGTCGAAGCCACCAAAGGTATTGAGAGTGTCTATGGGAGCCACCGGACACATGAGACTTACAATGAGTGGATTCTCATGGAATTGTAACTAAGAGAATTTTTTTGTGATTTTCTCTATAATAGATTGTTAACTCTATTAATAAAAATCATAGCTTAATGAAGAACCTTTGGAAAGTAGATATAGGCGTAGAGTGCTACCCACTGTAAAAATTGCGCCTCCTATAGTTATTGTGTTTGTACTTGATTGCTTGATTGTGTACTTGTCTCATTTAATTCATTTGGGAATTGTTAAATTAACTGAGATAAACATATTAGGACAAGTAAATTATGTTGAAATCATATATGAAGCAATTAAGTTTTTTTTTTTTAAATGGATATAATCCTATTCACTCCCCTCTAGGATTATAGTAAGGAACGACTAGAGAGTTTCAATTGGCCATATCAAAGTAGGTTGCTCGCTTAAGGGCTTAACATTCCAAGCTTAGATCATAAAGTCACCTTATGGCCTCCAAGGATGAACAATATTCGACCACTAAGCCACTATTCTTCGATGAAATGAACTACGCCTATTGGAAAGCTTGGATGAGCATCTTCCTTAGGGAAATGGACTTGGATGTTTGAAAATTTTGTGTCCACAGATATACCAAACCCACTAAAAATGAAAAAGAGTGAGACACAACATGGAAGAACACTAATAATGCTAATTTCAAAGCGCTAAATGCCATTGTCTGCATCATGAGTGGTGATGAGTTTAGGCAGGGTTGCAGGTTTCAAATTACAAAAGAAGCATAAAAACTACTAGAGGTCACTCAGGAAAGGACAATCACTATGAAGTAATCTAATCTTTAAATGCTCACCTCTAGCTTTGAGCTTATTAGAATGGAAGAATATGAATTCATCGACTTCCATACTAAGCTCCAAGACATCGTAAAATCTATAAGAGGTCTTGAAGAAGATGCTCCCAACTCTAAAATAGTAAGGAAAATCCTTAGGTCACTACTTGAAAGGTTTCACCTAAAGGTAATGGCCATTGAAGAGAGTAGGGACATAAACACCATGGAGCCAGAAGAACTAATAGGTTCAATTCAAACTTTTGAATTAAAACTTAGACCTGTTAACAAGAAAAAAGGTGTCACTCTCAAGGTAGATGAGGGAGAGAATTAAGAAGACAAATTTTGCCGTTGTTGCCCAAAGGTTTAAGAAATTCTAAAAAGAAAATAAAAAACTTTAGAAAGAATTCCCTTCCTAAGAAATCTAATGAAAACTTTAGAAGAAAAAACCTAGGGATGGACCCCAATGCTATGAGTGCAAGGGGTACAACCATATGGTTGTTGATTGTGTAAACAAACAATGAAATAAGGGTAAGAATAAGGCCATGACAGCCACATGGAAAGAGGACTCAGATGATTTTGGCTTGGAATCAATGGGTAGTGAGATAGCAAATCATCACCAAGTGTAAAAGCCTTTGTTGTATTCACCGAGGGATTACCTGAGGGTTCCTTAAGTGAGAGTGATGAAGAAGATAAAGGTGATAAGGACCTTCAAGATGCTTTCAACAAACTCTACCCTGAGAGTGTAGAATTAGAAAATGTTAATTCTAAATTTAGAAAAGAAAAGAAATCACTTATTGAAAAATTACAAATTTTAGAATCAAGATAAGAAGTTGAAAAAGAAAGTCAATTAGCTCAGAAAAATGAATTGCTAATACAAGAAAACCAAGAGTTAAAAGACAACATTATCTTCCTTGAAATGAAACTTAATGAGAAACATCTAATATTTCACAAAGAAATTGAAGATAACAATAAATTGACTCTTACATGCTCTGAACTAACTAAACATATAGTTGAATTGCTAAATCAAGTAAAAACCTTAGAAAAGCATAAGAAGAAGTCAATAAGTTTCCTTAACCAAGGAAATGAAAATTTTGAAAAAATGTTAACCATCGGCAAAGAGAGTGGTGATAAGAGGGGACTTGGATGTGAATCAGAATTTTACATATCCAACTCTTCCACATATAGAAAGGGCACATGAATTTCCTTTGTAAAAGGTAAGAAGGCTAAAACCATCTCTCATACACAACCCCCTAGACCCATGACAGCAGATGCATGGAGGAAACAAAGCTATGCTAAAAAGGGTAAGGCTATTCTAGAAGCCTTTTCCTCTAGACAATTGACTTCCCCTGTTAAAGGCCAGGCCTTTCAACCAAATGGAAGAGAGAGGGAAAGAACAAGGAAATTTGTGCAACCTCCCTTAAATTATAGAGGTCCTATAATCACATGTTACTACTATGGATTGATGGGGCACATGAAGTTCGAGTGCAAGAAAAGGAAAATTGACTTGAAATATAAAATATATCAAGCCTTAAAAGAGAAAGAAAATTAAAGAAAAAGGAATATCATAAAAGGACTCAAAATTTGAACATCAAACATAAAAAGAAACTTATACAACTAAAAGGTTCAAAACCCAAACAAGTTTGGATGAAAAAGACTTGGGTTCAAAAGAAAAACCTCAAGTGCCTAGTGATCCACACAACTATTAGAGTTGAGAGCTCTAGTAAATGGTATTTAGATAGTGGATGTTCAAGGCATATGACTGGTGATAGATCTCTATTCATCTAGTTTGAGGAAAAGCAAGAAGGTAATGTTACCTTCAGAGATGAGAACTGAACTAAGATAGTTAGAAAAAGAACTATTGAAGCTCCTAGGATTCCCAAGCTTAGAGAAGTCCTTTATGTACAGGGACTTAAGCATAACCTTCTTAGCATTAGCCAAATTTGTGATGTGGGCTATGCGGTTAGGTTTGTTAAGAAATGTTGTGAGATCCTTTATTAAGACAGTGAAAAAGTCCTTGTAAAAGGTATTTAGACTAGCGAAAACTATTATATTGTTAAATCTGACAACACCAATACATGTATAATATCTCACACCAGTGAGACTAACCTTAGGCATCAAAGGTTAGGACATGTAACTTATAGAGGCCTTTCTACGCTTAGGAAGAAACAAATAATCAAAGGTCTGCCTGATTTAGACAACTTTGAAGGACATATCTATAGTGGTGGTTAATTATGAAAACAAATAAGGGTGGTGCACAAAAGGTAAATCGTAATAGCACATCTAGATCCTTAGAGCTCTTGCATATAACCTAGTAGGTCCCACTAGGATTGAGAGTCTTGGTGGCAATAGGAATTTCTTGGTCATTGTTGATGATTTTGCTCGATTCACATGGGTTGCATTTTTAAGAGAGAAATCCGATATGCTTTTGATGAGGTCAAGCCAATTTGTAAAAGAATTCAAAATGTAAAAGGACCTAACCATCAAATGAATCCAAAAGTGACCTTAGAGGAGAATTCAAGAATTTCAAATTCCAAAACTAGTGTGTTGAACATGATATCAAACACGAATTCTCCACTCCTAAGACACCCCAAAAGAATGGGGTTGTTGGAAGAAAAAATAGGACATGGTAAGAAATGGCTAACATTATGTTATCCGGCAAGGATGTAGCAAAAAGGTTTTGGGCCAAAGCTGTTAACAGAGCTTGCTACACCATCAATAGGGTGTATGTAAGGCATAGCACCTCAAAGACAGCCTATGAGCTATAGCTTGGCAAGAAGTCCAACGTCAAGTACTTTAGAGTATTTAAGAGCACATGCTATATACTCGGAGACAAAGAGAACCTTAGCAACTTTGATGCCAAGAGTGATGAGGTAGTCTTTTTAGGATACTCTACTAGAATTAGAGTATACCAAGTCTTCAATAAGAAGACTCACTGCATTGAAGATTTATCAATGTGAATATTGATGATAAAAGAAGACTCTAATGCAAATGCAAAACAACGTCTTGAAGTTCATCAAGAAAAGGAAGAATCTAAGAAGGTGTCTTTTGTTCAAGAGTCAAATGTTGAAAATGAAGATAAAATTAAGGAAGTTGATGATATTCCTAAAGAAAGAAGATATATGAAAAAACCTGAAGGGTGTGTTGATCCACACTTTCCCAACCATGTCTATAAGTTGAAGAAAGCTTTATATGGACTGGAACAATCTCCTAGAGCTTGGTATGAAAATATGCCTAGCTTCTTTCTTGACCACGACTTTGATAAGGGGAGTGTTAATAAAACACTATTTATTGAAAAGAATGATGGTCACATACTCATAGTTCAGATTTATATTGATGATATTATATTTGGGTCAACATGTGAGGAGATGTCTTACAAGTTTGCACAAACCATGAAATCTAGGTTTGAAATGAGTATGGAAGGAGAGCTAAGTTTCTTTCTTGGACTACAAATTGGAGAAATGAATGATGGTGTATTTTTTTGCTGGTTTAAGTTTGCCAAGAAGTTAGTGTCAAAATTTAGGCTTAAGAATAAGTCATTCAACACTCCAATCAATACTAATGACAAGATCACTAATGATCCAACTGGAGTTGAGGTGGACACTAAACTCTACAGAAGTATGATAGGGAATCTGATCTACTTGACTACTAGTAAACCAAACATAACTTTCAGTGTAGGGACTTCTGTTAGGTACCAAGCTGCTCCTAAAGAGTCACATCTTAAAGCAGCCAAGATGGTCATAAGGTACATAAATGCTACTATAAATTATGGTCTATAGTACCCATTTGATACCAACAATGTAATTGTTGGTTATTTGGATGCAAATTAGGTCAGTAACATTGATGACCAGAAAATCACAAGTGAAGGATGCTTCTACATTGAGAATTTCTTTATTGCTTGGCACAATAAGAAGCAAAATTATATATCTCTATCTATTGTTGAAGCAAAGTATATAGCAGTAGGAAATGGATGCACTCAACTTCTATGGATGGAATAAATGTTGAAAGACTATGGTATAACTCAAGATACAATGAAGTTATTCATAGATAATTTGAGTGCAATCCAAATTTCAAAGAACCCCATTCAACATTCTAGAACCAAGCACATTGATATTAGACATCACTTTATTAGAGACTTGGTTGAAGAGAAAGTAATCTCTTTGGACTATGTTAAAATAGAAAACTAGCTGGCTGGCATCTTCACCAAACATCTTGATGCAAAAAGGTTTAAAGACCTTAGATTCTCAATAGGTATGTGTGAAATGGCTTGAATTTGCTAACCATGCACTTAATTGGAATACACAATCATTAGGATGGTTTAGCAACCTCTCAGGAAATTTATGTTCCATAAAAGCGGGTAGATAAAAAATTGTGATGTATCTATAAAAATGATTAAATTCACATCTAGAAGATACACAACATCAATTTGGGGGGGGGGTTCAAGTGCAAGAGAGGGAATAGGGAAATGATAGGACAGGGTTATGAAAAATTATCTAGTCGGATCAATACCACATATATGCCAGATCGGTCCAACTTAACTGGACCAATCTAGCCTGTGCAAATTCGTGGAATATGAATTGCCAGGCACTATTTAAGCTCAATCTTACCCTTATTTGCATACTTTGAAGTTTTTTTATCCCTAAAAACCCTTGAACTACCATCCTCCTCTAAATACATTCATTTTCATTGCAAAATCCTATGGATATGTCTATTCGATTCTCATGGAACCAAAAATCACACCAAAGAGAGGACTGAAGAGAGCACGAGACAAGGAAGACAAGAACTATGGCCCATTTAGCAACACAGAGAGCCTTAATGAAAATGAGAATTATTTTTCTTAAAGGACCTTGTTTGTTAAAAGGTATGTTGATCCTAGTATGTTGTACAATATGATGTTGGGGATCCCACTGTTAGAAGGTGGCTGGCAATATCTCATGGAGATCGAGGGCTTCATATAAGATGAAGTGGCATGGATTTTCTACTCCAACATTTATTCTTGTGGTCTTGAGACCTTGTCCTTTACAACAAAGGTGTATGGGGTACACATGGGAATTAATCAAGAGATGTTGGGTCAAATTTTGAGGATTGATCATCATGAGGATGATTTGTTTGTATTTACTCCCACTGACCTCAACAAAGAGGAGATAACAACCCTTATTTGTGAGAGTGAAGTATGGAAATGGAATGAGAAGCTGAAGACACACTGTTGTACTCTCCCAGCGCACTTCCTACATAAGATCTTCACTTACAATCTCTTCCCCACTCGCATAAGGTGGACATGCTAGATCATGTGGTCCATGTGGTTTATAACATACTGGATGGGAAGCTAGTAGACATTCTTGCAATCATGTGCTACATGATCATTAATGGATCTAGGAACATATCTGGGTTTAAAGGGTTACCCTATGGGGTAATGCTTACTAACCTAATGGAAAAGTGCAGTGTGACTTTTCCATTAGAGGCAAAGATTGTGAAGCAAGGAGCTGCCGTCAATAAGTCCATAGTGTACAAGATGCAACAAGACAATGAGAAGGACCAAGCCCAATCTACCTCCTAAGCTGGACCTTCTACTTCTCAGACAGGACCCTTTACTTCACAAGCTCCTACTCCTCCATCTACTCCTAAGGCACCTTCGACTCAGGCAGCAACCTTGTTTGCTCCATTCTCAGTGGAGGATATGCATAAAGCTATCATGGAAGGACAAGCTAAACTTGAGAAGAACCAAAAAAGATAGAGAAGAGGATCGAGAGAATGAGTTATAAAGTCAATAACTTAGAATATCACATGGTGAAAACCCATCCCGATTACTAAAGGGTGTCAAATTTGCCACTCTCTCCTAGCCACCCTCTCCACTTGACCTAATTAGTGTTAAGGCATGCTAAGAAAAATTATTACCATTTTGTTAAATGGCCTATGAGATTAAATGAACCACTACTTCATTAAAGGGGGAGAAAAAACTCTCTTATGTACTCTTCTACTGGTAAACTACTAAAAGAGAGTGTTCTTTGACAGAAGCCTATGCCAACCATTGGTACATCAAGAGTACATGTGGATTAGGTCTTTTTTGACCTGGAAATCCTACGAAAAAGCTCTGAGAGATAGAACCACTTTAAGGTAAAATCTTATATTTAATTCTTTGAAGTTATAGTTGAATTTATAGTTATATCTGCCTAAGAAAGATGCATTATATTGTGCTTAAAATTTATACTTAACTGTTAACAAAGCACTACTCCAAATGAGAATTATAACCATTGTTATATTTACCTATTGAGAGGCTTTAATTGTAAGGGATTTGATACAATAGTTAAATTCTCCTTTTAAGAGGCTTTACTCCTAAATGGAGACTTGATACTATAGTAAAATCATCTTATTGAGAGCTATATGATCTAAAGATTCATCTCTAATATTCAAAACACTCTTTATATTGCATTACGACCTCTGCTAGAACCACTAGAGGTATTGAGAGTGTCCGTCAGAGCCACTGGACACATGAGACCTACAACAAGTGGATTCTCATGGAATTGTATGTGAGAGAAAATAGTTTTTGTGATTCTCTTTGTAATAAATTGTTAACTCTATTACTAAGAATCATCGCTTAGTGAAGAGATTTTGGCAAGTGGACTTAGACATAGAGTGCTAAACCATTATAAAATTTGTGTCTTTTGTGGTTGTTATATTTGTACTTGATTGCTTAATTGTGTACTTGTCTCATTTAATTCATCTTTGGAATTGTTAAATTAATTGAGATAAACATATTAAGATAAATTAATTCTACTTAGATCATATCTGAAGCAATTAAGTTAAAAAGATTGGATATAATTCTATTCACCCCCTCTAGGATTGTAGTAGGGAATGACTAGGGAACACTTGTTGCTACTTGAAAGGGATTCCAATGCGAGTGGTGTTTAGTTAAGTAAATAGTAAGATTTACAATTTTATTATTTTTAGTAATACTTAATAAGGGCCTTTTCCTTTTTATTACTTTGGGCATGGCATGCTAGGTACAACATGGTAGGGTTATAAATAGACTAAATACAAAGTGAATAAATCTAGAGCCGTATTTGGTCCAATAAGATAATTGGATATCTGTCCCATATTTTAAATAGATACAAATATTTCAAACAATATCCATATTCATATATATATATATATATATATAAACTTAATTGGACATGGATCTTTAGCCAGAGCGGATCAATATGGATAAGTATTTGGTTTGTTTATAAACAAAATTTTCTAAATGAATTAGGTATTTAATCATAGAGGATACACATTGATCCATATGACTAAATACGAATCAGGTATGTATAAAGGGTATAAAATCCAAAAAAATGAACATATAGAATCCAACAATCAAGGAATGTCCAACACAAGATGAAGGAACCGACTCATGTGTACAAATCAAGAGGAAGGTTCTAGAGGATATGCTTAGCACAAGATTGATGAAGATTCTAGAGGATCTTTTAGACACCTTCCACCTTCTAAATTTGGATATCATCAACACCACAGCATTCCCTCTACAAAGATTTCTTGTGTAAAATTTCTTTTAATCCAAAATTTCTTTCATTGACAAGTGTAACCTATATAAAGAGAATGATACATTCACTCTCTCATAAGATTGAGAGAAGACCCAAAAATGTTTTATGGTAAATTTTTCTTTATTCCAAAATTCCTTTTGTAGACATATATAATTTATACAAAGAGAATGATACATTAACTCTCTCATAAGGTTGAAATAAGACCCAAAAACAATTTATGGTATCAAAAACATTCTCTCATGTGATTAAATTTGGTAGCATATGCACCATCCTCTCTATTGCCACTATGAGCAGTTGGAGTATTCAGAAAAAAAATGCCTTTCTTCATGGTCATTCATTCGAATCGGTCTTTATGGAACAACCACCTAGGTTTGTGGATTCATCTCATCTTGATTACGTATGTCATCTAGAGAAATCCCTTTATGGCCTTCATCAAGAACCACACGCCTTTTTTTTTTAAATATATTTAGAGGCTTCCTTCTTACTCTTGGATTCTATTGTAGTGTTGCATATCTTTCATTGTTTGTGTGTTGCAATCAACATGGTATTATTATTCTTTTATTATATGTTGATAATATCCTCGTTACTACTAATAATCAGGCTATGTTGAATCACTTTATCTCTCTTCTTGGCTGTGAATTTGCTATGAAGGATCTTGGTTTTCTTTATTATTTTCTTAGGATCAAGGTCACTCAACTATCTGACAGCTTATATTTATCTCAAACCAAATATGCGATGGAGCTTTTTCAACATGCCAACATGTCCACTTGTCATCTAGTACTTACTCCTATGGTATAAAAATACTCATATTACTTTACTCCATTTCTAACCCCACTCATTATTGTAGTATTGTTGGTGGCCTCCAATATTTAAGTATGACAAAATCATATTTATCATTTTTTAGTGTTTACTATGTTGCACAACATATGGATTTTCTTACCCAAGAGAATTATCATGCTATGAAGAGAATTCTATGATATATTCAATGCACTTTGGACTATGGCATCTATCTTCATTCATAAGGGTCATCTAAGCTTTCTGCATACTCTGATGTTGACTAGGCCAGTTGTCCACAAACCTTTTGATACCACTGGGTCTTTGCACCTTCTTGGGTTCTAATTATATCTCTTGGAGTGCAAAGAAACATTAACCATTTGCTAAGTCAAGTACTAAAGTTGTAAAAATCCATGATCTTTATTGCCGCAAAAATTACTTGGCTCAGTTTTTTACTATGAGATATTGGCATCCTTCTATATAAAAATATTGATTATATACTGAAATTCTATGTGAGTTAATCGTAGAGGGGGGTGGATAGGATTTATTTAACTTTCTTTTTGTTTACCCTAATTCAATTGTTATTAAGCTTGTTAATTGAATATATCGCAATGCTCTTGGCCAAATTAGTTTTTCACTTAGTTGTTTTTTTGCTTGGAATTTGAAGTGCTCAAATGTGTTGCATGTAAGAATGTGCTAAGATTGCAATGCTTGATTACAAGAATGAAATGTTAAGTAAATATGGCAAACAACAAGCATTCACACAATATACAAGGTTTATAGTGGTTCAACACAACAGCCTACATCCATTGTCAAAGCTCACTACTAAGCTACAATAATTTTATTAAGATTGAAAGATTACAATCAATGTTAAAATTACAAAACATACTACTTTCCTAGCAAACTACCAACACTCGATGTCTCTGGTGACTGTGGTGTCTTTCTGGTGTCTCCGGCAAAAGGCAATGGTCTCAAGTATTAAACAAATATACTAAAGCAAATATTACCTCAATGCAGGTTTTGATTTTCTTACAACTTGGGATAACTCCTTGTTAAATTTGATGTTACTAGTGAACCCTAATGCTTCTTGAAGGCTCTCCAAGCTTGTAGAGCCTCTATCAATGGGTTACCCTTCCTTAAGCAAGTGTGCCTTAACTTTCCCACAAGGTTCTTCACTAGGGTTTCACAATGGACAACCCTTGATGTCTTCCTTTTTGAAAATTTACCTTAGCAAGAGTAGAGAGGAAGAAATATAATGGTCTTGGAGTAGAGAGACAAGGAATGAGTCACAAGAGTTGGGGAGCAAGGTCTCTCAAGATTTTCTAATTTTTTGTGCTAGAACCATTAGTGAGCTCATTCTTATTTATATTGGATGAGAATAGACCTCATCCATCGATTTTGAACAACCTCCAATGATCAAATAAACTCAATATTTGATTTGGAGTCCATTTTTAAATTCTGGTTTTTGTCAGCTCGAGCTAGACTTCTAGGCTTGATCCTGGATTGAGCTGGTGTTAGCTAGCTCAAGCCAGAACCAACAAATTGAGCATAGTCTTCTTAGGATAAAAAAACCAGAGAACTTATGATTCGATCAGGGATCAAACCAGTAAGTGAAGGCTCAAGCCGGGACCTTCTAGCTCAATCTTGAGTCTCTGTCAGCTCGGGATCGCCACTCTAAGGTCTAGGGAGGTCTAATGACCCTTATAAACCCCTTTGGGACCTTTGGTTCATTCTTTTCCTTATTAGCTTACCTTGATTTACCTTTTGAGCTTGAATGAGGCATGAACACTTTAGGATGAGTATCGCATATTCCTAGATTGTTTCCTTGGAGATTTCTTGGCCTATAGATCATGCATAAAATTTATTATATCACTTAACACTTTTGATAAGAAAGTGGGGGCATAGGATGAGCTAGTAGGCTAATAAATAGTTGGTAAAGTCTATGTGGGGTTTGCACCATAAACCTAGATTCAAAACCCATATTCAACTATTGAGAACTGACCACTATCTAGCTTCCGTATCCAAATAATAATAGTAGTCGTAGTAGTAGTAGTAGTAAATGGTTGAGAGAGTAATTGGTTTAGGTGAATAACAGTGCCATGAATTCTATCTCCAGTTTGGATGGATAGATAACATGCTAGTCTCTACAAGAAGTGATATAATGTCTGACAAAGGGTGTATTAATAAATACATAGGGACATATTTATTGTATATTTACTATAATACCCTTCTTTAACCCATATGTATTAACCAAAGCACCCTTTGTCATGCATCGTGTCCATTCAAACCGGAGATGATTCAAACCCTTATTGGATCGTTTCTTGTCAAATCATTGGCCAAGTGGTTGGAGAACTTGTTGGGTATGCCTTCATTTAATAAACAACACAGCTCTAATAACGTTGGTGACATTGTCTTTTCAAGAGATCTCTATGGTTTTCTACTGATTTATCTTTGGGATCTCCATTATTCCTTTTACAAGTAACAATTTTGTATTTTCTTGAGGATTGTCAATTTCTATTCTTTTAGGGTCTATAAATATACAAGTAGGGTTCTTGTTTTGAATTCTATGAATCACACATAGGGGTGGAAACTAGAAATCATGCTCTTACAAAAGTCTTGGGATAGAGAGTGTAGCATTTCAAGAGAGTTTCCCTTGAGAAGTGTGTGATTTGAGTGGTTATTGGGATCTTTGCTTTAGTTGGAGTAATCATTGTTGTCATTATCAACTGCAACATACATGTAAATCTTCATACCCCATGATTTTACTTGTAGTTGATTATTTTGTTTATTTCTTAATTTATCTTCTTTTAGGTAAACCACATGAACAAGCACAACAGGATCAAAGCTTAAGGTCAAATCAAATAACTAATACATTCAATAGCATAGTAAAAGCATACACCAGTCCATAGGGTCTTACAGGTTTTTTTTGGTTTTTTTTTTGGTTTTTTTGGTTTTTTTTTTTGGTTTTTTGGTTTTGTTTTGTTTTGTTTTTTTTTGTTTTGTTTTTGGAATTTTTCAAAGCATGTTAAAGTCTCTAAAATAGCTCTAAAGTGATCCTAGATGAGGGTGAATAGGATTTCTCAATTAATTTACCCCTTTTTAATTTATCTTGTGGTTGTTATTAATCTCTTTTTATATTAGCTCAAATATGTGTGTGTGCTTCAATGCGGCTACTTAAGTATAATATCAAATATGTGCTAAGCAAGAGTAGTAGAGAGCATAAAGATAAAGAGACAAACAATCACATAACACAACCACAACAAAAGATTAATAGTGGTTCGGCACTTGGGCCTACGTCTACTCTTCTAAAGCTCACTACCTAGCTTAGGTATATTTCATTTAAGTACTATTACAACCTAAGTCAATATACAAACCAAATTACTTGCTCCCAAGCAAGCTAAACAACAACACTTAGTGTCTCCAACGAGTGTGTACTACTTCCGGTGTTTCTGGCAGAGGTAGTGAAGCTTCTGGTGTCTTTGGCAGAAGTAAAACAATAACAATAACAATAATGAATATGAACACAAATGAATGCAAAGTCAAGCAAATATTACCACAAGTTGGTTGATGTTGTTAGTTGCTCAGTAGTGAGGTGCTCATTGTTGAGCTAGTTTGCCTTAGCTACCCACAAGCTCCAAGTACTTGACTCTAGTGCTCTTTGAGATCAGCCAAAGATGAGTTTACTCTTAGAGAAGTGCTCACACAACTTCTCCTCAATAGTAATAAAGTAGAGCTCAAGAAGAGAGAAAGAGAGAGAGAATATAGTATAGTATGCTAGCTACTCAAGCTCAAAATTTGTAGGCAATGGATGTTTACATAGTGGAGAAGGCTCTCAAAATAGTATGCCTCTTAGCTCTCTCAAAGAATGCTTGGAATGTTGGAAATTACTTACCCTAAAGGGAAAAAAATACCTGTTATAGTAGGGAGGAACATTAATGGCCTTAGGATTGAAAGATTTTATAAAGGAGAGCTTTTTGGACATTTGGATACAAAAAACAGAGTTTAAATTTTGAAAATCTTTCCTTGGATTTTGTGATAAAACAACATTCTAAAAATGCCCTCCAAACTGATTGCTTGATCTGAAACCGATTTGGGCTCCAAATCAATTTTGGATTGAGCAATCGATTTTGACTATGCAAAAAACTCCAAATTGATTACGAGTTTTGAAACCGATTTTGGTTTTGAGAAATTTTTCCTAAACTCATATCGCAATCGGTTTGGGCATATTGGGTTTGGGCTCAACATGCTCAAACTAAGTCAAAACTCAGGTACAAAACTGATTGCAAGATCCGCAATCGGTTTCGATTCCCTAATTATGAACTTTTGATTTGGGCAGTGGATTGGGGTCTATCCTTAGGTATCTTCACTTGGGCATCTGTGTGAGACCTAAACCATGTCTAGGTTCATTTTAAGGCACTTAATATGATATGCATGCATGTGATATACCTTTCATGGTGTGCCACTTTCCTAGTCTCTTTTTGGGGTCTTTGGTCCTTCTTGGTTTCATGTGATGAACTTGTGAGATCATAGGATACTTACAAGACTCCTAGCACTACCCAATTTCCCATGGGATTGACATACATCAACAGTCTCTTTCATGGGGCACTAGTTTCATAACAAGTTGGTACTAGCTAGAGTGAGGTTAAGGTGTTGGCATTCGTGTCCCTTGCAAATCATTCTTATTTTTTTTTTGTAATTATTACTTATTATCCTTATTTAGACATTTGTGTTACATATTTATTATTTACATTTATTATGATGAGCTTATCATCTGTGTATATAACTAAATGAACAAATGGATGTATGTTTTATATATTTGGATAACAAAGCTTCCAATGGAAAATTGCATCCTTAGAGAATGTCATAGGATAATTGGTAAGTTAAAATAGGTCACTTACTAGCTGGATCATTGTATATGATATATGATTTTTGATTGTTGTATAATATGTCCTTAGTTATAAGAGTGTTACTTACATTCACATACTCTCAATCTTTAGGTGTACATTGTATTGGATCATTAGTAAATAAATGCTTTTAAATATCTTCATACAAACGAAAGAAGTATCATGTATATTGTTTTGTTCTTTTCTAATAAACCTTTTTTATTTGACGTTTTTGACGATCATTTAAATGGATGGATTCACTATTTTGATAAAAGATCATTTAATTGGGCATTGAAAGAAATCATTAGGGTGACTTCTTAGTTTCTAAGATAAGAATCTATATATCATTGATTTGTCACATGTAGATTTTGGTCTATAAGTTAATGATTCAACATTTGGTGAAATATCTTCAAAAGATAAATGGAATAATGAGTGCAAACTATTTTTCTAAGGCTTTTATGTAAATTATAAATTTTTTTTATAATTCTGAGAATATTTTTACAATAAAGGATTTATTAATTTCTAGATGTGTCAAATTAGATAATGAATGGTTTATACCATTGAGTTTTATGTAAGAAATCTATATTATAAGGGATTTGATGAATATTGTTAGTGTTGAGGGACATGTTTAAATGACAGGTTTTAGGGACAATTAAGTAAATTGTATTTATAAGAACTTTTTCAAATAGCAACTAAAGTAATATTAGAGAATCCAAAACCCTATAAGATGCATTCTAATTGTATTAGAAGTTTGCTTGATGTGGTTTTGGTCTCTAACACCCCATTAGATCACCCAAAAATCTAAGTGGTTTTACAAATTTAGCTTTCTGAAGACTATTACTCAAGATTATTTTGGGTGTGTATTCATTAGAGAAATTTATGAATCAAGATCCTGACAACAATCAAAGAATTTAGAGCATTATCTTTTTGATAATTTTTTTATGAATAAATTCAAATATTTTCAAAATTTTGTGTCAAACAACTACTTATGGAATTTTGTAGCTTAATTATGGCTGCCAAATATCTTTGAACATTCTAACTAGATTTCAAAGACCAAAGTGCATAATTGGAGTTGTTAAAAATCAAACCCAAATTTAAATTTCAAGGATTCTTGGATTTTCAATTCTTAAATCATTGGTGATGCTTCACTCTCTCTCTCTCACTCACTCACTCACTCATGCTTGCACACACACAGTTTAAAAATAAAAAGTTAAGAGGGTGAAAGAATGAGTAAAATGAAATACCAACAAATATAAGCCATAATGGTGTATACTTTGTTATATTTAAAATAATGATAATGACATGTCATGACGTTGAAGATGGCATATATATATATATATATGGTTCAGTTTCTATATGGGTGAATCATCAACATATTTGTTACTACCGGTTAATAAAATTAGAGCACATGTAACAATACCGTCTACAACAACTTTATATGATAGATCAAGCCACAGTTGATGTTTTCAGATTAGATCTTTGAACAATATTCTAAATTAACAAATCTCAATATTCTAGAACTAATAATATAGTTTGCGATACATACCCAGTTGTTGACATCAATATAATGAGACTGAATCACAAAGGGTTTTGAAAATTGAAAATTAATATGAATCACTATATCACTTGAAATGGAGAAATCAAACTTGTTGTAGATGTCGCGGCATGGTGATCCAATGCCTTTAAAGTGGATTCATCGGGCTACCACACATGCAGTACCCATATTTGGCAACCACCTCTAGGGAAGACACCTTGATCACCTCTGGCGCTTTGCACAATTTTGGTGGTATACTTTGGATGACTGAGATGGCTCCTTATTTGTGTATACTTTAAACTAATAAAATAAAACAGATTTCACCCCAAAATCAATGAAATTTTAGAACACAACTTGAGTAAAACAATTGTTCACTCTGTGTTTTCTCTCTATACAACCATCCCTTTTTATAGAAGTAAAACCTTTTAAGAAATAACTGTTGGCCTCCTTTAATGTACGGAAAGCCATTAAGGAAAATTAAGTATAAAACCATTGCATAATGTACGCACGTTACCGTTGAGATTCGGTTTTGAATCTCACTTCAAAACCTTCCAAAATTACATAATCCCCCATAAGATTAAAATATCGAATCACAATTATTAATGCAATATAAAATCATACATTAGTAAAACATGCGAAGAATGTAAAATTAGGTGAAAATAATGAATTAAAGCAAAATTAGATAAACTTTTAGAAATCAATAAATATGTTTTCACACCAGGGAATCGGAGCAAGAAATGCATAGGTATCAATGTTTGAAGACTATGAATCGACCATTGGAAAAACACCCCACAACTCACGAACGTATGGTGGACCTCGGGTCTATGAACCATACTCTACTATTATGAATCAACTAAAAATGTCATCCACATCTTTTACTCGCTATCATCATCGTCCTTTCGGGTTGGCACTATTTTGGTCTACTCATGAGCGCTCTAGGGAGCCATCTCAAGTTCTCATAAGAGGCAACCACACCCCTACACTCAAGTTGGTGGATCTATTAAGTGTGTACTGCAATTAAACACATCACTCATGTAGGACTATAGATCCATTAAGAGTACTTAAACTCAACCTTACACGTTATAATAAACATTGTTTGCATCATAGGGAAATGACACAACAACAATACCAAATGAGTCGTCTAATGACTTGTTCTTACCTATATGAACCTACTTCATGGGATCGCTAATCACATAGGTTGGGTTACCATCACCATCAACTCATGATCCAGGCTTTAGCCCTATCCCCCTCGATGTCTCTTCTACTAACCCTCTAGTTAGTAGTTTAGTCAGAAGATCTGCTATATTCTTCTCTAACCTTAAAAAATATAGGGATATTAGCCCATCACTCACAAGATTCCTCACAATGTGATGTCTTAGGCGTATATGCCTATTTTTTTCCATTATAGTTTCTACTATTTGCTTGAGCAATCACAACTTGATTATCACAATGTAGTGACATAGACAGAGCCAGTCTTGTCCTTAGAGGAACATCAATCAATAGATTTCTCAACCATTCAGCTTCACTTCCTACATGGTTGACATTGCTTTACAAGTTTGTTTAGTTGATTTCTAGGAAATTGCTCAACCTACTAAGGTAAACACATAATCACTCATGGATTTTGTATCCTTAAAATTTGAAATTCAATTAGCATCATAGAACCCCTCAAGTACTGGTGTACTACCATTGAATTGTAGTCCCAAATTAATAGTACCTCTTAGGTACTCAAGGACTCACCTTATAGTAGTCTAGTGTTGCTCATTTGGATTTGAGGAATATTTACTTAATCTTCCTACAACATATGCTATATGTGGCCTTGTGCTATTGGTTAAGTAGGTTAAACATCCAATCACTTGAGCATACTCTTTTTGATCTATTAGACATTTTCTATTTTTCTTTAGATGAACATAACTATCATAAGGTGTTCTTATTGGTTTTTCATTATAGTGATCAAATCTTTTTAATATTTTTTCTACATAATGAGATTGATTCAACATCAACCCTTCTTTTGTTTTACAAATTTAAATTCCAAGAATTACATCTATTTCTTCTAGATCTTTCATATCAAATTTAGAACCTAGGATTTTTTTAGTATTTTTGACCACTTCTATATCGGTACCCATTATCAGCATATCATCGACATATAGACAGATTATAACTCCAGTTTTCCCTAAAAACTTACTATAAGCACACCTGTTTGATTCATTAATGGTGTACCTATTATCTATCAGTGCTTTATCTAATCTTTTATGCCACTTTTTTGGTTTCAATCCATAGATTGATTTTACAAGTCTACACACTTTATGTTTTTTGATCTGGGACAACAAATCCTTCAAGTTGGAACATATAAATCTCTTCCTCCAAATCACTATTTAAGAATGTTGTTTTGACATCCATTTGATGTACAACTAATTTATATATTGATGCAATATCAATTAACACTCTAATGGTTGTAGTCTTGGTGACTAGAGCATAGGTATAAAAAATAATCAACACCTTTCTTTTGTTTATAAACAAAAACAACTAACCTTGCTTTGAATTTATCTATTGTTCCATCAAGTTTTAATTTCTTTTTAAATACCAATTTACTTCCTGTAGACTTCGTGGCTAGAGGAAAATCTACTAGTTCCTAAGTATGGTTTGTTAAAATGGATTCTAACTCATTATTAATTTCTTCTCTAAAAAATCGGGTGATGTAACCGCCCAAATATAAGTAACAGGATCTCCATCAGCTATATGACAAATATATTCGTATGGTATATTTTTATATTATAACAAATATGTGATAAAGTCATCACCTAAATTAGTTTATCTTCCAATTCTCTTACATTGCCTAGGTTCTACTTCATTTTCTTCTATTATTTTTATTTGTTTATATTTCTCTTCTCAATTGGGGTTCGCTATTTTTCTTGAGTATTTGTAATTCTATTTTCATTGGAAATACATTTTCAAAGAACTCAGCATCCTTCGACTGTATATAGTATTTGCTTCATATGGTTTATTCTTAGTTTTAAGAACAAAAAATTATAGGTTTCACTATTGTGTGCATAGCCCATAAACACGTAATCACTAGTTTTAAGTCCTAACTTCCTTTTTCCAGGTTCAGGTAAAACTACCTTAGTTAGACACCCCTATACTTTCAAGTATTTTAGGTTAGGCGGATAACCTTTCCACATTTCATAAGGTGTCTTACCTGTCTTTTTATATGAAATCCTATTTTGAATATGACACATGGACGGAATAGTTTACCCCACATTTTTAGGGGTAACCTTGAACTTATTAACATGTCATTCATCATCTCTTTTAACTTTTTATTCTTTCTCTCTGTCACCCCATTTGATTCAGGAGAATAGGGTGTAGTAATTTCATGAATTATGCCATGTGACTCATAAAAATCTCTAAACATGCTAGAGTCATATTCATCTCCTTTGTCTGTTCTAAGTCTTTTTATCTTCTTTCCTAATAAGTTTTCTACCAATTTTTGTATTTAATAAATGAATCTTTTGCTTCATTTTTAGTTCTTAACAAATAAAGTATTGTAAAGAGAGAATAATCATCAATAAAGGTTATGTAGAACCTTTTTCCTCCTTTTGTTTCTTTATTTTTAAGGTCTCCTAAGTCAATGTGAATGCGTTCTAGCAACCTAGTCTGTCTTTCAACTAACTTAGGTTTCTTTATAACATGTTGTGATTCTACACATACTTCACGCTTATATGTCTCATTATTTACTAACTTTGATATTAATCCCAAAGTTTTCATTCTTTTAATATATGTTATTCCCACATGTTCTAGTCTACCATGTCATACATCAAGTGAATCTAAAAAGTAAGTAAAAAAATATCCAATATCTTTTATTATCTTAGAAAAGTTTAATATATAGAGATCTCCAGTACAATACCCTTTTCCAACAAAGACCCCATTCTTAGTCATTATAAATTTATCTAACTCAATGGTTAGCTTTAGCTTAGCCCTGTTCAATAGTGAACTAGAAATGAGATTGCGTCTTAATTCAGGGACAAAGAGGACATCAACAAGCTCTAGAATCTTTCATGAAATTAGTTTTAATTCCATAGTCAATTTTCTTCTAACAGAGGAGGAATTTGAATTCCCCATATATACCGTCTCTTTAATTACTACTAGCTTGTAAATCTTGAAAGCATTTCCGTCACAACACACATGTTTGGTGGCACCAGTGTCCACTACCCAGTCCTTATTATCTGCTACATAGTTCAACTTTGTGACTATCGCAATGATTTTCTCATTTTTTAGTTCGGTGACATGATCTTCACACTTTTCTGCTTATTCGATTTAGATCTACAAACTGTTGCACTATGGTCTAGCGTTCCATATACGAAGCAATTTTTTTTATCATCCTTTTATCTTTGTTAAAGTTCTTTTTGAGCTTTGTAGTGTTCTTCTTGAAAAGTTATTTTTATTGTTCTTTTCCTTAACTTCTACTTTT
This sequence comes from Platanus orientalis, assembly GCA_025762735.1. Lineage (NCBI taxonomy): Eukaryota > Viridiplantae > Streptophyta > Magnoliopsida > Proteales > Platanaceae > Platanus > Platanus orientalis. Next base: position 8,164 of record JAOXJP010227623.1, on the reverse strand, counting down.
TCTAGAAGAACATTTGAATGCAAAGACAATTCTTTATCTTTGTTATCTTTCTCTTTTAACTTATTATTTCTTCTAACCTGATATTATGATCAGTTCTTGACGGGACCATTGGTTTTCGTTATTCTCATGTTGTTTTGGTAGTCGTTCCATAAAGGAGGTAGTTTCTCTAGAAGAACTCTAGCAATGAACCGATTTGACTGAGACATTCCATTAGTTATAAGTTGGCTTTCCAAATTTTGGAACTCATTTATTTAAGAGGAAACTCTTTTTATCATTAGTTATCTTGAAGTTTAAGAAGTTGACAATAAAGTGTTTCATTTTACCTTTTTCTTCAATCTCATACTTCCTCTCTAATGACTTATAAACATCTCTTGCATAATTCTCCGTGTAGTAGATATCATACAACTCATTAGACAAAGAATTCAAGATAGCATTCAAGCAAATTTTATTTTCTTTCTTCCAATTGTAACTAGATCAGGACCTTGCAAGTTCGTGTTGATCCTCAGGTTTTTGTACTATAGGTTCAAACAACACATATGCCATATTAGCTATTTCCAACAGAAGGAAAACCTTCTTTTGCCAACTCTTGAAATACATTTCATTAAAGGGCTCTATCTTAGACACGTCTAGGAAGGTAAAATCCATTTTAGGCTATGATTTTAACCAAGATAATATTTGTCAACCTTCAAGAAATTCTTTTTTTTTTTTTTTTTTTGAATTTCTAAAACTTTATATTGCAACTTTTATATATATGTATGTATGTATTTTTAATTCCGTACAAATTGTACAGACCACCCTTAACTGAATGTGATAAGTTTCTGGTCTCAATTCAATAGGGTATTGCTACACTTTATTTATTTTTATTTTTTACTTTTATTTTTCCTTTTAACAGTGTTTTAACACTTATTCAAAGTTTTGATATTGTTTTGACCACTAAAATCTATATTTATTAGAGGAATATTGTTCTGTATATTATTACATCAATATCTTTAAATCAAGAAATATAGTACACTTCCTCTGCTTCAAGTGTTGGACTAAGTAATAAAAGATTAAAATTTCAGATTTCTAGATTTGTCCAAAATTCGTTCTCTAACAGAGAATTCACATAAGATGGTAATAATATAATATGGTGTTATTTCTTTTTGTGTATATTTTGCGTGTAATGTCCAAAGATTCTTATCTTCAAGTACAAGTATTAACGGATATAGCAATGAAGAAAATTTTGTATTCTAGAAGACTAAAAAAGTAAGCACATCTTCATAATTATGTAGTGCATATATGGTCACTATATTAGGTTGTAAGAGAACCGCCGAATCAAACCAATGACGTAAGTATTATACTCACCTTAACGAATGCTAACCACTGCTTTTTGTCAGATGGAGGGCACATCAGCACCAAAAAGTGAATATGCGCTCCCCAAAAAAGTGAAAATCACTTTTCAACACTGATGTGTCCGCCCCTGACAAAGAGCAGTGATGAGCGTTTGTTAAGGGAAGCGTTCATAAACCGATCCCCAAGTATAATAAGACAAACCCTCTCTAAAACAGTGTATCAGCAATTCCGCCTTAAGAGAAGAGCCTTTATCACCAGAAAGCATCTACTACATCTAAAACAGTAAGTTCCTCCATGTCTCCACACCACATGCTGACACGTGATGATTTTTTCGAATTTGGTACCTCTTTTAAACAGGGAGCAAATGTTCAATTCAACACTTTTGTATGGTTTTAACCCTGTAAGCCCATATTTTCATTTGAAAACAGTTTTTACAGATCCTTCCCATATCATTATTGTGTTGGCCACTTTTTTAATCCTTTTATTAAAATATTATATTTTAAATAAAACTGATGCAATAGACATAATTAACCTACGAAAATGATATTAAACAATGGCAGTCTATGTGGGCAATTATTTTATTATCCTGATTCAGCAACACAACATAATGGTTCTAACCCTATCATCTGTTAACCCAATTATTGATTGCTGCAATGCCCCTTGCTTTGGGTCAGTGCTCAGTACGACAGTCTAGTCGGAGTAGGAGATCCTTCGAGACAGATTCTGGCCCCATAACAATTCTATCTTCTCAATCCTTTCAGACTTTTTATTGATCCCACAGCTATCTAATCTACTAAATTCTCTTAACCATCCAATCTAAGAACTTGCTACCAAATTAAAAATAGAAAAATCTATGAACTTCTTTCTAGCTGTTGGAAAATTATGCAAACAGCCATTATATCATTTTGGTTACAATAATTCAATCGGGCCCATGTGTGAGCAAGGCGATCTGTTTTCCCATCTGCCTGCAAGTACTTCTAAATAAAGAAAGCCATTAGAGTCTAAAGAGAGATCACGGCATTTATATAACTCGATAATGGCACATGCCAAACGTAGCATCTTTAGCGTGGTTAAAGCTGGCATGTGCTTTGTACTACCGTTATTGAATTATTGAAAACTGGGTCCGATATTATCAAGTGCGACACCCCCCCTGATGGGACACTCAGGATGGGGAATCAAAAACCTCCAAAAAGTGAATGGATTCCACCCCTCGAGTGACCCATCAGGCGGTGTGGCGCATACGATTTCATCCCGTTGAAGGTAGGTGCAGTTACTGGCCTTTGACAGTCAGGAAGAATCACCAGCAGCTATGAACAAAGTGATAATGGGTCGGTTTAAAGAATGCCCAACCCAAACCCCAGCAGAATTTGAACCCGGTTGGCGGGTTGGGTCAAGAATAGATACCAGCCATAATTACCCTCATGATCAGTCAATGGGTTAGGAATAAACTAAGATGGGCTAGACATTGGAAAATGGAAGGATGTAACTCAAATGGACTATCTGGAGATTAGTCCTTCTCTAGCAAGATTCTACCGGAGTACAAATCATTTCCACCACCTCTAAGTGGATTTGTGATAAAATATTTTGTGATGATGGGTCCTGTCCTTGGTATAGCATATTTGTGTATGGTGAAACTTGTAGACATTTGAGACTCAAATTTTGGAATGATTTTGATGATGTATCGGATGAGGGGCCTCCCCTTACGCCAACCAGATGGTCCATGATTGACGTAGGTCCTTGGTGGGATATTTCCTGCACACACAAGACAGTAGAGGATTAGGGAGCTAGTGCTGACTTTTAGCTTTTCGACGATCAAGTCAAAGAGATCAGGGGGCTGTAGAAGGGGCTCTCTTTATTAGGGTTTCAAAAATCTCATACCTGAGTGACGAACTAGTGTCTATATTTATAGGCTTGAGTTAGGGTGTCTCGTGGTGAATCCTGCCTGTCGCTTTCTTCCCCAACTCTCACACGTCGCTACTCCCCACCTTCTTGCTCATCGCTGTCTCCCATGTTCTTGGGTGAATTTCCTTCTGCCACATTTGTCCTTTTTTCAGGATTGATAGGTCTGTTGGCAGGTTTGTTGCAGAGATCATGCAATTCGTATAATAGTTTCCAGATCATGTTTATCCTTAAATTGAGTAGTTGGGATCTCGGGTGGTGTTAACATTCTAGCGAAGTAGTCGGGCAGCCATGCCTTAGTGGGTCGGGTTTTAGGTTCTTCGGGCCTCGAGTGGCCATTTAGGCCTCGAATGCTAGGATTGTTGGCCAAATTATTGATGGGACACCTGGAGCTAGATACTGAGGGAATGTCTCAGCTTATTTGTCGAGGGCCTTGGTGGGAAGGTTCTGGGCTGGACTTCTTTGGAACTCCCAGGGTCACACTATCTAAGGCTAGGGTCTCGGTGGGGTATCAGGGTTTGTTCATGAGGCTCTCGGTATGGTCTTCCCTATCAGTTGCCCCTTATTCCTAGGTCTAAGTCCACGATGCTCGGGAATATAAATCGTCTATATTTGCTACTTACTATTTCAGCATAGGCGGTGTGTCATTTCAACTGTCGAGGTGACACCGGATAGGGATGAATGCTAATAATAGCCTCTCATTCAATGAGTTTGGATAATCAAGAGGGCGTGTCGGTGCTAATTACGAGTCATGTCAAGCATCATGTCACTACAAATCCCCATGCCATTCGATGGTAAAATTCAAATGTTTGAACCTTTTCCGGGATTCGCATGCCATTTCGTTTCCCAGGTCTATTTCACCGACCCTCGAATTCACAACATGTGTAGGGTCAAGAGTTTTTAAGGTCTTCTATAAAAACCTCTTCCAGTATTTTTCAAGATTTCCTCTATTTTTGTTCACCTTCAACCTTCGGCTACTGGCAATTTTTGACGATCCCACAGCACTCCCACTAGTCACTGTCTTCGCCTTCGCTCGTATCTGTGCTTCCAGGATCCTCATCCGATAACCATCTTTCCTTACTCAGGCATTCTTCTCAGGTATCCCTGTCCCTTGTCTATCATTTTTCATCGTTTTGTTTCCTTTCTTTCTTCTTTCTTCTTTTATTGCTTGTTGGTGTGTATTTTTTTTCCTACGATCTGGGGCCTTAATTTTGGTTATCGTTTTCCTATGGTTTTTGTTTTTTTATTTCTTTTCCTTTTCCGGCGTAATCCCACCCGTATAGTTTTCCTTTCACTCTGTTGACGTAGTTGTTAAAATGGTGTCCGGAGATTCTATTGACCGCATGGTTGATGGGGCCGATGACCTTTTTGAGGTCCGGTGAGATCCCTTGGAGCAGGCCACTGAGTCAGCTCAATCTAACGCCCAGGGGGCCACCGGGGAGATTGCCCCCGAGGAGAACTTAAAGGCTGTCTAATACGGCTCTGAATTGGAGGCAAAAACCCTGGCTCGGTATCACTTAACTTACCTTATCACCTAGGGGGTGGTACTTGCTACTCCCGGGGAGGCCCAGGCCTTCGAGGCCCCTGCTGGCAGGTTGGCATTGTACGAGCAGGCCCTAATGGTGGGTCTCTGATTTTGGGTTTCCTGGTTCCTCAAGGAATTACTATTCTGCCTTAGTCTGGCACCCGGGCAATTGATGCCCAACACCTGGAGAATAGCTATAGGGTGCATGATCCTATGGTAATTGATTTTTAAGGGGAAGCACTAACTTACCCTTAATGAATTTTTCTATTGCTATCAGCCAAATGAGCAAGAACCGGGATGGTTCTTCTTTACCAGTTGGGACTCGATACTCACCTTTGTGATGGCACTCCTGAGTTCAAACAATGGGTGGAGAGCTCAATATTTTTTCATTTCTGGTGAGGGTTGGGAATACCTCCCAGATGAGGACCTTACGGTGAAGTTCAATTAGGTATGGGCATCAGTCATCATCCCAATAGGTAAGCTATCAATCTATTGCTTTTATCCATGCTCTCTTTCCCCTTTGGTGTGCCTTTCTAACTGGGCCTCCACCTCTTTATTATTTATTTCTTAGCTCTCAAGACAGACGAGGTATCCAACGAGGAGGAGGTTTACATCCAAGAGGTGATAAACTATCCTTACCACGCCTACCCGGACCTTGTCACTCCCGATCAGCTTTTTTAGTGTGAATTTGGTCCTAACCCGGGTAGATAAATTTCTTTACTATATATATATATTTATTGATCTTTGATCTCGGGTTTGTTTTTGTGCAACGATGAAGACTAATAGGAGTTATCTCTCTAAGGCCAAGGAAATTAGGGATGCAGCCCAGGGGCAAAGAAGGATGCTTAGCCAATGACCACTTGAGTGGGGACGTCTACGACCTTAAAAAAGAGGAAATGCCTTGTAGTCCTCGAGGGTCCTTTCAAGTCCCACGCTTTCGAGGCGACCTTGATGCCCTCGACCCCCGCTACCACTCCTGCTGTCGTTCTAGTCGTCGACCTGGATGAGGATGTTGAGGGTCCCTCTTCTCCTATAGCTAGGGTCCCAATTGCGGCTTCTCAGCCGATTACTCCCCTGACCACCTCCAACACATTTATTATGGAGGTTCCTACTACAGCTCTGATGGTTCCTTTTTCCACCCCCGAGATTCCTGCTTCTGCCGTCGTAGCGTCGACCTTGGCTCCCCCTGACTCTACGTCTATCCCCACCCAGGAAGCAGATGACTCCCTCCTTGGGTTAGATTCCTGGTTACTAAGGACCGGTCCTAGGGGGCATGCCTACTTGAGAGTGTTCCTCCCTCTAATGTCAAGTACCTGAAGAAGCGCCTTTCCCCTGCCGACATGCATAGAGACATGATGTACTACATGGCCAATGTAAGAAGTCTTGTCGTTAGTATTTTTATATCTTTCCTTGTACTATTCGTTTATTATTTTTCCTATTTTGCCTAGCCCTAACTTAATTTTATTTATCACAGACCATGGCTCTAATGGCTACCTCCATCGAGAGGTACAAGTACTGTGAGCAGGTCAATGACAATAACCTCAACCTCCTTGCCAAGATTAGGAATGAGTATTTAGTCCTTAAGAAGGGGGCCAAGTCCATTGTCATTGGCCTCAAGAAGAAGTTGAAATGGCTAGAGGACTCTCGTTTCAACCTGACTAAGAAGACCACCGAGTAGGAGGCTCGTATTAAGAATTTGAGTCTCTGCTTATGAGATGCTGAGGTGGAGATTAGTAGGGCAAGGAACAAGCTCAGGACTGAGAGGAATTGGCACATTCGAGCTAAGAACGACCTTAAAACAGTCGTTAAGGACATGAGGAAGAGGATCACAAAGGATATTTTGGAGGGCGTATGTATCGAAGCTGAGGCAGAGAGGGAGGGGGGGCAATAGATGCGGGAGGAAGCCTCCTAGGAGGAGGTGACCAAGTATTTGGCCTCAAACACTTTCGGCCTCGTTAAGGCTGACTGCTTCTCGGAGGACTTCGAGAAATTCTAGGACATCGCGTTCGAGTGATTCCCAGACATCGATTTCTCATTCATCTAGCCTAGAGGAACCGAGGCCAAGGACAAGGAGGAGGAAGAGGACGACCAGGGTGACATCATGGTCGATGGGGGTGCTACTGGGGGAGACTAAGAGTTAACGATCGAGGGGGTGGTCGAGGTGTCAGTAGTTGTACCTGGGAAACCTAACTTAGGAGATATACTAGGGGATGTTAACCCTGAGGAATAGTTTTTTTTATATGAAATATATTCTATACATGAATGAAAGTCTTTTGTGCTATTCTATGTGCATCATCTCTAGTCTTCAAGAATTTTTCAAGTGTTGATGTGTGCCGCAACATTTTTGTGTTCCTTATGCGTACAAAGGTAGGTAGGAATAAAAAGAACCTAACCAAGTGTTAACGCTTCTTAGGTTAGCTAACTATTTTCCTAGTAGTGAGGGGAGGGGTGAATTATAAGGATTCCTCGGGGTCACCGCTTTAGCATCAAGTATGAATGAATACCATCCTAGGTTTTCTAAGTGTAGGCGTATTAATTTTTCTAGTCACAATGTTTACTTGGTATAAGGGTGCCCCGTGGTCCACTTTTTGACGATGGATGTATTTATTAAGAACCTTCGAAGCATTAGATCTGTCGGGTCCATAGAGCCTTTGGTACGTAAGGATTCCCGATGACACACTTTTGTAGGCTTAAGCCTTATGTTGTCAGTGTAGCCGGAAATTCTTAGGCATTTGTTCGGGCCTTAGTCATATATAGGAGGAGACCATAGACCTACTAACTTGGTGGTAAAGGGGGCCGTAATGTAATTATTCTCGACCTGACTCAAGTTGTCTCATGAGGTCCCTCCTTTGCCTTTCTTGTCCTGGAGGTCATCTAACTTGAAAACTCAGGGCCGCTTGACTTGAAGACTCAGGGTTGCCTAACTAATCATGGGGTTAGTCTTTTAACCCAAGGTGGGTCATCCTCGTGACCCAGGGTTAGTCTTGTAACTAGGGGCTAATCTTGTAGCCTAGAGTCATCAGTCGGGTCATCCTCGTGACCTGGGGTCATCCTTATGACCTATAGCCTGAAGTCGTCAGTTGGGTCATCCTCGTGACCTAGGGGTTAGTCTTATAACCCAAGGCTAATCGTGTAGCTTGGAGCTATCGATCGGGTCATCCTCGTGACCTGGGGGTCAATGTTGTAACTCGAGGCTAATCTTGTAGCCTGACGCCATTGGTTGGGTCATCCTCGTGACCTGGGTAAGGTAGTTTCGACTGCTGTCGACCTTGCATAATCTAGAACATTCCATTAGTTAGAGTTGTAATCTCAATTTTATTGATAATATTTTCTCAGATGTTCTACATTCCATGGTCATGGTAAGGGCTCCCCTTGCACACTTTTGAGGTGGTAAGTCTTAGGCCTATT
>JAOXJP010227622.1:0-11269 GCA_025762735.1 Platanus orientalis | reverse complement strand
TCAAGAGCTTTCCAAGCATATATAATTTGCTCTCTAATTCGTTCTAAATGTTTATTGGTGTATTTTTAAAGTTACCCTAAAATCTACTGATTCATACCATACTAGATGTCATAGACACTTTTTGGGAAATTTGTTATAACTTCTTCTAGGAAATTTTAATTCACTCACCAGTTATCGTATTGAAAAGTAGACTCATAGATCTTTCCAAGCATATATTATTTATGGGGTGATTCATACAGGATTGATAGATATTGACTTTCGAAGTTATGCCATTCGTCCGGGACAGCTTCAAAAATTGTCATGTCTTTGTACCCTTTTATTTTCTTTACTTAATAAATTGTTTTTAACTTTTTCATTTGATGTCTGTTTTGCTTGTTGTTTGTTGTGTAGGACTCTAGAATTTCATGCCTATATATGGGTATAACTTTGACTCATAAATTCTTGCCACATTTTTGTTAGCACATTTCTAAAGTTACTCTAACATTTAGATCAGCATATGTGCATTTAAGTGATCCTATGTGTACAAAACTTATGTGGCAAGTGTTAGCATTTTAAGTGTGACACGTGCATAATAATACATGTGTCATGGTGCAGCGTATTACACATTAGCAAGAGCCTAACAATCTTACCTAGGATCATTACGTCACCCCCTTTCATTGAATCCAGGATGGGCCTCCCCCCCCCCTCTTTGGATCCCTATTGCAGGTCCTAACACCTTGGATGTCCAAGAATTCTTATCATCTTTCCCTTAGGATCCCTTACGAATGTGACTCTTTATTTTATGTGCCATGTACGGTGATTTGTGTGTGCTGAGTGGAGTGAGAAATTTGGAACATGATATGTATACACAGCTTAAGGTAGTCCAGAATAGTGAAATTTCCATGGATTACACACAGGAGTAGGGTTTTCCTTCTCTCTTTTGCATAAATGATCACTTGCGAAGTCTAATCAACCAATTGATGCGAGGAGTTGGCAAGTTCAAAATGGGGTTTGACAAATTAGTCATTGAGAAGGGAGTCTGAGGCCCAAGTGGTTTGTGATGTTGAACCAATTATAATGCTCCCCCTCCCTCTTCATTTAATTGACTTATTAAGTAGGTGGCTAAGGTGAGTAGATGGATGGGGATTAATTTCAAGGGGCTTAAGTATAAGGTGGAAAAATTATTTAGGGAGATCAAAAGATGTCATACTAGCCTCTAATATCTCACTGCATCAATTAATCTCTCACTATCATCCTCTTTGAGTCAGTGATTTGCCTTTATGGGTGTGGCACAAGGCTTACAGCTTGCCTTTTTTGCTTCATTCAACAAATACAATACATACTTCATTTGACAAACAAAGATGCATTGGTTAGACTTGACAACTTATATCCTAGAAATGTATTTCAGTGCGCCCAAATCTTTGATTTCAATTTTTTTTTTGCAAATATACTCTTGAGTCATACAATCTCCATTTCATAATTCCTTATCACTACTAGCTCATCCACATACACTATTAGGGTCATCATCTTAGGACCTTGACATTTAAGAAACAATGTGTGGTCTTCTTGAGCGTGATTTTAACTTGCATTGACCATAGTTGTCCTAAACCGTTTAAACCATACATGTTTTGATTGCTTTAACAAATACAACGATTTCTTTAGTCTAAACCTTGCCTACAATATTTGGTATAAAAAATCTTAGTGGTGTAGCCATGTACACCTCCTACTTCAAATCCCCATATAAAAATGCATTTTTTTTAATGTCAAACTGCAAGAGGGGTCACTTCTGATTCGTTGCTAATGAGATGAGAACTCTGACTGAAGTCATTTTTGCAACTAGGGAGAATATTTCTTGATAATATATTCCAAATGTTTGAGTGAACCTTTGGAAACTAATCTTGCCTTGTACCTCTCCACAAATCCATCACACCTATATTTGATGGTGAACACTCACTTGTAGCTAACTACTTACCTTTAGGCAGATCAACTAATTTCCATGTGTTGTTTTTTTCTTACACCTTCATTTCTTCCATCATCACATCCTTCCACTTAGGATGTGAAATAGCCTTAGATACACTGCAATGAACATAAATTGATAACAAGGCAATGATGAAACTACCAAAGGATGGAGACAAAGCTTGATAAGAAACAAAAGTAGACATAGGGTGCTTTGTTTTTATTAGAAGGATCAACAAGAATAGAGGGTAGATGTAGGAACACAAAAAATTGAAATTACAAAAGTACCCTTATTGTGAAGATGAATAGTGTTTTGCAAAACAAAGCATGTTTTGATCATCTTGATGGTTTGAAATCCGTGAAGGATTATGCTCTGCAAAGGGCATGTAGCTTACAATGGAGGAACAATAAACTCCACGTGAAATGATAAGCTCTTTGCGAAGGATAAACAGTGCTTCGTGAAGGCATGGGTATCGTGATGAATAGTTCTATAAACATAAAAATCATTATTTTCATTCGCACGAGTCCCGAAGAATCATGAAGGATGGTTATTTAGACTCCAACAATACCTAGAAAGCTAATCGAAAAGGTCTCACTCACATAGGACTCAAAAAGTGTGCAAATACATTCTAAACAAGGAGTCCTACTTCAAATACAACTTCACCATATTTATAAAATCTCATGTATCAAGGGATCAGGTGGAGATGAAATTGGATTTTGTACAACTAAAGAGTTTCATTGACATCCAAAACTCTTTAACAACCAATCAAGTATATCCACATCAACAAGTCTCCTAGGCAGACATGAAGGGCAAGCTACAAATAAGGCAACAAACAAGTAGCAAGATCCTAGAAGAAAACCAACCACATTATCTATATAAACCCTATATTCCACTCGTTCCATAAGCTTTCAATATATTATTTTCATTGCTCTTCACAATTTTGGTATACTCAAATGGCTAAAGTACTCTATCTCCCTATCAACTCTCATACGGTTTGATCATCTTCAATATAAGGTTAGTTCTTCAAGTTTAATGTCAATCTTCTTCAAGAAAGCTCCATAGAGAAGATACAAGCTAACAGATTCAAAACCAACGCCAATGCTAGGTAAGATTGAGAAAATTGTAAAGAGAATAAAAGAGAAGAGAGAACCCATAGGTTCTTGTATCCATACTCTACTTTTAATAAAGGCTTCATATTTCTTTTATGCATTCTTGTTTTACAAGGCATGTAACAATTTAGAAATCAAAGGTTTGTCATTAACAGTTGTAATTAACAAGTTTCTTTTTAGAGATTTAGAGTGATAATCCCCCACACATAAAATAATAAACTAACCCTCAAAAGGTTGGGTAATTTGAACACTTTGAATTTCAAACGTTTCATAGAACTATACAAAATTTGGTATTACAGTAGATCATAACTTGTCTTAAGAACTGGTTCCGAAGTAGACTCTTGGATTGGTTCATAAAAAGTTTGGTCCTATCCATATACCTCTTGTTGTTCTTTCTCTCTGTTTCACTTACTTTACTACAATAAAAATGATAGATGAAAATTTGAACTTAAAGTGGAATTGAAGATCACAACTTTTTACTAGTCTACTCCCCCTAAGGAGAAGTCTAGTCAGACAAGAATAAAGGAATAGTCTAAAACAAAGTGACATCCCTGGACATAAATTTGTGATGAAAGGGAGGATGATAACACTTATACCTTTTTTCATCAACCCCATATCCCAAAAAGACACATTTGAGTGTCTTCGAGTCTAGTTTGAAGCAATCGGGTCTGGATATGTGGACATAATAAATGCAATCAAAAGTTTTAATAGAAAGAGAAAACAAAGGAGAGTTAGGAGACAACACTTCAATTAGTGACTTAAGAAATGACATGAGAGGGCATTCGGTTCATGAGGTAGATAACAGTTTGAATAGCTTTATATGAAAAAGTCTTAGGCACATTTATTGTGAACAAAAAAACACTAGAAATCTCTAGAAGATGTTTATTTTTTTTGTTCTATTACCCCATTTTCTTAGGAGTACCTAGGCAAGTAGTCTGATGTACATTCCTAAATTCATAAAAGAAGGAAGACAAATCACAAGATAAATACTATCCCCTATCATCAAATCTTAAAACTTGAAGTTTTGAGTTAAATTGAGTACACAACATATGATAGAATGACTTGAATCCAGTGCTAACATCACTTTTATTTTTCAGAAAATAAAACCAAATGGTTCAAGGACAATCATATTCAAAAGTCACAAAATATTTAAAATGAAACAAAGATGTAGTAGGGGAAGATCCTCACACATCAAAATGCATAAGTTCCTTTTTACTCAACTGTTGCAAGTAGTTGCCTCTAGGATCGTGGCTTGCACCTTAAGCATCTCAAATTAATTTTTCTTGATAACTATTGTAGTTGTCTTGCCCTCGATCCCTCTTGGTCAGTCACTGTGCATAGTAATGGGTCCATTATGGCTCTTTTCATGTATAGTGATGGGTTTGTTATGTCTCAGTGAAATAACCAAAAACACACAAACTGTACCCACGTTTCCATGTCCAACCTGGTGCCCATGTGTCAATCATCAACGTAACTCTTATTCCTTTGGTTTTCTGGTAATGACTTCCCACGTTGTGCCTTCCTAATGGCTAATCTTGAAATTATGGACAGCCATGTGTCACCATCATATCTAGTTTGAATGGACAAATACCACATTGGTCTCTGCCCAAGACGTGACACGATGTTTGATAAAGGGTGTATTAGTAAATGCATAGGTACTCATTTATTGTGTATTTATCATAATCCCTTCCTTTAACCCATCTACTATATATTGAAGCAAACGGATTTCTATAGTGTGGATTCTGTTTTGCTTTTTTTCTTTTTTTCTTTTCTCATTAACGTTTTGTTTACATGTGGAGCCAAACACTCAGCTTGCTCCAATTTTTAATCATGTTGTTAAAAAAAATCACATATTTTTTATTTATTTTCAAACTCTCCATTCTAAATCTAGATTCTTCTTTATCTCCCCTACTCCATCTTTTCTCTTCTCTCTTTTACTTTCAAAAGCTTTTTTTTCTTTTCTCCCTCCACTCCTCCTTCCCTCTTCTCTCTTTTCCTCTTCCCCCTTCTCTCTCTTACTATCGCTCTCCCCATTCCTTCCTTGTTCGCTCTCTCCTCTATGTTTCTTCCCTCTGCCCCTTATATTCTTTAGCTTCTATAGGAGACATCTCAGCTGAAAGAACAAAATATTGAAGAGGATTCGAAAGATTTTATGCAAATATGATCTACTTCAACGAAGTTAGGTTGCTCGACGTTTGATATGTCCAAAGATGTACCAGAGCTCCAAGAGAAGATGTACCTTCTTTGTCTCCAATTTTTCATTTTTTCCTAATTTATTCCCTCTCTCTAATCAATGTTTCACATTGTCTTCCTTTGTGTATGTTTCAGTTCTTTTCTCCATGCTATCTTCGTCTCCCTTCCAGGTTAGTCCCAACCTCCCCTTTATTTACTCTCCTCTCTCTTTCTCCAATTTCTTAATTTGAAGAAATCATTGTCCACTATAAGGTATGTGATTTAAAGTTTCATGAGATTGGAGACTATTTGAACCTTTACTAGACAGCCCTTGTTACATGTCTATTTGAAATTTGAAATTTGAAAATTTCAAACTTTCATCGAGATTGGTTCTAGTCTTTAAGAAGTAGTTGTTTGGTTACTAAGTCCTTAGCAAGTCTAAAGTTGGTTACCGAGTCTTTAGCATGTAAAGAGTTGGGTTCAAGTTAAAAGCGTCTCTTATTTTTCCGTTGTAGTCATTTTTGTTTCCTTTGCTTATAGCCGTTGCAGGCTATGAATAAATAAATCCAACAAATCAATAAAGAGGTATGAAGTTTCAACTATACACTATTAGTGTTGGAGGAACGGACTCCCTCAAAGTAGTCCAGAAAATCACTCTCTTTCCTATCTTATATCTCTTCAGATACCAAAATAGGGAAGGATAAAATCCTATACGTACCCGAGCCTGGGTATGGACTAGCAGGTGGAGCAGCTAAAGCATAATGTTAGCTCTCTCATCATGGATCAACAACGACTCATGGAGTGGATTGTTGAGATATTCACCAAGCTCAGTACGTTCCAACCACATAGAGATTAAGCAAAGAGCTCGCAAGCTCCAGGAAGAACCAACCATGAGAGGCACAATGGTAATGGAGGATTATAGCACAACAGCTCTCACTACACTTATGCCCCTAAACTAGTCAAGTTGGACTTCCCATGATTCAATGGTGGCGAAGACCCTACTAGCTAGGTATACAGAGCAGAACAATTCTTCCAACTACATGAGACACCTATTGAAGATCATGTGGTCTTGGCATTCTTCTATCTTGAAGGGGATGCTCAACTATGGTACTGGTTGCTTAAACAAAAAATGGGCATGGTCTCTTGCGGAATGGACCAACTCAGTTTTTTAATTATTTTGGCGAGCTTACGAAGCTTCAACAAATGGGGTCGGTGAAAAATTACCAAAGCAAACGTGCTAGCAGACGTGTTAGTGGGATACTTTGTTAATGGGCTTAGGGACAACAAAGCAGTCGTGCTAGCAAGACGATCCACCTCCCTATCAGTTGCAATTAGCTTAATACAACTATATGAAGCAAGAAATACAATGCAATGACAAACAATGACATCCGAAGTTCAGGGGGATAGTTTATAGGCCAAAGGAGTCCCCTATAATCGACCTCCACTACCAATAAGAAGAATGAGTCCAACTGAGTTGCGAGAACGACGAGAGAAGGGGTTGTGTTATAATTGCAACAAAAAATTCAGTCTTAGACATCATTGCAAGAAATTGTTTTTGATTGAGTCATGCTTTGAAGATGAAGATGATTATGATGTTGTCATGGAGGTTGAGCAAGATGGTGGAGAATGAGCAAGTGAAGTTTATGGGATCTCGCTTTACGTCATGAGTGGAGCACATGCAACTGCGACCATGAGACTTTGTGGCTGCATTAGTCATACAGTCACCCTGGTTTTGGTAGACTGAAGAAGTACTCACAATTTTGTGAGTGAAGAGCTTGCTAAGAAGGTTGGGTTACAACTAAATGGGAAGGAGAAAATGGAGGTATTGGTGGCATCAAAAGAGTGGATGCTTAGTGTAGGCAAGTGCACAGGAGTGTAGCTAAGGCTTGGTAGATTCACAACCATGGCAGATTTTTATATTCTCTCATTAGAAGGGTATATCGTGTTCTTAGGAACCCAATGGCTACATACACTTAGAGAAATTCTTTGGGATTTTTCCAAACTAATGATGATATTTCAAGTAAGTAGAAGGGATGTAGTCCTACAAGGATTGTCCATGCTAGAAGACAAGGTTGTGGAAGATTAGAGAATGCGCCACGAAACCAGGAGAGGGAGACTCACTTCATTCTAGTGTTGCGGTTTCCACTAACTCAGTTGTGCAACGGCTCTTAGAACAGTATAGTGATGTGCTTTCCAAACCCAAGGGTCTACCACCTCCTAGGGCACACAATCACAAAATCCCCTTGGTACTTGGAAGCGGCCCATTGTATGCAAAACCATATTGATACCCCTATTATAAAAAAATAGAGATTAAACAATTGATGACCGAGATGTTATCTTCGAGAGTAATTTGTCCTAGCCATAGCCCGTACTCATCTCCAGTCATCTTGGTCAATAAACATGATGGTTTGTGGCAAATGTGTGTCAATTATAGGTCCCTCAATAAAATGACGATCAAAAACAAATTCCTAATTCCGGTGATAGATGAGTTGTTAGTTGAACTAAATGTTGCCTAGTTCTTCTCCAAGCTTGATCTACACTCAGGTTACCATCAAATTTGAGTCTCTCCAGATGAAATTTCAAATAAAATTTTAGAATTCATCATGGACATTTTGAGTTCTTAGTCATGCACTTTGGGCTCATCATTGCACCATCCACGTTCCATGCTTTAATGAATGAAGTATTCACAGACTATTTACACAAGTTTATTATGGTATTCTTTGACGCTACTTTGGTTTATAGTAAATCATGGGATGAGCATCTTAACCATTTAGAAGTTGTTCTCTCCATTCTTCGGTCTCACAAATTGTTCTTTAAAAAAGCAAAGTGCCAATTTGGACAATCCAAAGTAAGATATCTGGGTCACATCATCTCAAGTAATGGAGTCGTAGTGGAACCAAAGAAGATCTATGGAAAGTTTGCTACCCCACTGAACCGCATGCTGCAAAAAAAATATGTTATATGGACTTATGTGGCTGAACAAGCTTTCCAAAAGCTCAAGGAAACCATGACTAAAGCATATGTGCTTGCTCTTCTAGATTTCACCAAACCATTCATTGTTGAATGCGACGCCTCGGGGTCGGGGATAGGGGCAGTCTTACTACAAGAGCGCCCAATAGCATTTCACAATCAACCTTTGCATGGGAAGCATTTGTTGTTGTCAACATATGAGACGAAGATCTTGGCATTGGTAATGGTGGTACAAAAATGACGACCCTACCTATTAGGATGCCAATTTATTGTTAGAACGAACCAAAAAGTCTTAAATATTTGTGGACTTAGAAAATATCCACCATTGCCCAACAAAGGTGGCTAGACAAAATCATGGGGTTTGATTTCGTCATAGAATGCAAAAAGGAAAAAGGAAATTTGATAGTGGATGCTTTATCAAGAAGAGGAAATGAAGATGTTGGGGAGTTGACAACAATATCATATCTCGTTCTTAGTTGGTTGGAAGTCATTAAGGAAGAAGCAAGCTCAAATCCCACCTTGAAGATGATGGTTCAACGAGTGGAATGGGGAAGCCGTGGGACCATGGGAATATAAGGAAGGGGTCTTCTTCTTTAAGAAAAAAAAAAATCTACCTTTCACAAGACTTTGCCTTGATCAAAGACTTTATTGGGCAATTCCACCACAGCTCGCATGAAGGATATCATAAAACACTACACCGAGTTCAATTTACTTTTTACTATAAAGGAATGAGGGAGCAAGTTAAGGAGTTTATATGAAGATGTGACACATGCCAACGTCACAAGGTGAAACAAATGAAGCTTGCAGGTCTAGTCTAACCATTACCAATTCCTAATCAGGTATGGGAAGATTTTTCATGGATTTTATTGAGGGGTTGCAAGGGAAAATCTACTGTGTTAGTGGTGGTTGATCGGTTTTCAAAATATGTTCATTTCATTGTTATTAATCATCCTTACATAGCTATAACTATTGCTAACATTTTCTTTGATAATATATTTAAGTTGCATGGCATGCCAAGAACCATTGTGTGTGATAGGGATCCACATTCACCAGCACTTTTTAGTCTGAATTGTTCCATTTAAATGGAACCAATTTCAACTATAGTTCAACATATTATCCTCAAACAGATGGGCAAAGTGAAGTAATCAACAAAACATTGGAAATGTACTTAAGGTAATTCACTAGTTCGCAACCAAAAGATTGGGTGAAGTGGCTTACATGGGTTGAATAGTGTTATAACATTAGCTGGCATTCGACAATCAAGATAACACCATTTGAAGTGGTCTACAGAAGATCCCTACCAACAATGCTGACTTATGTCCGCAGCAGTGGAGCAAGAGTTACTAGATAGAGACCAGATTCTCAAGTTTCTCTAGGGTCATCTCAAAGAAGTTCAAGCAAGAATGAAAAGGATATATGATGCCCACCACCGAGGGAAGGAATTCAATGAGGGGGATTGGGTTTACTTGAGACTTCAACCGTACAGGCAAGCTTCCATCTCATTAAGGAAAAATATCAAGCTTGCTCCTGAATATTATGGACCCTTCAGAATAATCAAAAGGGTTGGTGTTGTGGCTTACAAGCTGGAGTTACCAATTGAGTCGAGAATTCATCTTGTTTTTCATGTATCTTTGCTCAAGGAAAAACTAGGAGAGAAGATTTCGGTTCAGCCGCAACTGCCATTGTTAAATACATAAGATAATAATTTGGTACCAAGACCCAGGTTGTGCTAGACTAGAGGACACAAAGGAAGAAGAAGGAAGTCTTGGTGCACTAACAGGAACTTTCTCTAGCTGAAGCAACTTTGGTTGATTTGGAGTTTATGAAGAATCAACTTCAAGAGTATACCCTTGAGGACAAGGGCCAACTTTAAGGGGGGAGGATTGTTACGTGTCTATTTGAAATTTGAAATTTTCAAACTTTCATCTAGATTGGTTCTAGTTTTTAGGAAGTAGTTGTTTGGTTACCAAGTCCTTAACGAGTCTAAAATTGGTTACCGAGTTTTTAGCATGTAAAGAGTTGGATTCAAGTCAATAACGTCTCTTATTTTACTGTTGTAGTCATTTTTGTATCCTTTGCTAATACTCATTACAAGCTATGTATAAATAAATCTAACAAATTAATAAAGAGGTATGAAGTTTCAACTATACATTGTTACTATTGGAGGAACCGACTCCCTTGAAGTAGTCCAAAAACCACTCTCTTTCCTATCATATATCTCTTTAGATACCAAAATAGGGAAGGATAAAATCTCGTATGTATCACCCCCCCCCCAACACACACACACCACCTTAAATGTAATAGTACCCCTTTTCCAAATTTGTATGTTGTGTGTTTGTGTGTGTTTGGCTTAGCGTGAAGGTCCAATAGAAATTTCCTTCATTTCTTCATCTGATTCTGCTTTTGTTCATCTTAATTGTTTTTTTAACTAAGTTTTTTAGGTGTTAAGAGCAATGAGCAGTTGGCGAGATCTTCAACTGAGGATCAGTTATAAATGCCTTGAATACAGCAAAAACAACGACTTCAAAGAACACATTATGAGTATACATTCTCAAGTAGTTTGTAAAGATTTTCTTTTCTATCATTTCATTTCAGCGACGTTTTCTCAAAACCATAGTTTACATAATAATTAAAATATTTTCTAAAAATTGATTACTTTATTCAATTACTAGTCTCCCCATATTTTCATTGAAATTTTTATATGAAAAATTGACAATTTAGAATATTTTTAGTTACATCAACACTACCCAAAAAAAAAACAGTACTAGGGCATTGTATGCATCTGAAGCGTGCATCCCTTATAGACTCTTCCCCTGTCTCTAATGAGTTCTATTTTTAGCAAAGTGTGTTATCTATTAGTAACTTTTGGTTATCAGAATGCTTCTATATATTTATTATTTGAATTGTAATATTTATTTCCAAGTTTCACTTGGTTATATCCACACTCAATGTTTAGTTATTTTCCATGTCCAAATGTGTGGGAATCAAGTAGGATGCATTGCTCGATCCATTGCTGGGCTTGATAATTTACAAGGAAAGTATGCATAATTTTTAATAAAGGCATGCATGTTTCAATATTCAA
>JAOXJP010227621.1:0-11269 GCA_025762735.1 Platanus orientalis | reverse complement strand
ATCAGTGTAAATTTGAATTAGTTCATTACAAATCATCACCTCATGGCTATAAATGCCTTGAGAAACTCAAATGAAATTATTACATTACAGGTATCTGCCAAACAGGCTATTAGTCTTGTTTAGTTACAGAATAATTTGGATTTTTTTCCTAATTGAGAAGGAAAACATTTGTATTTAGCATAGGTTAGACTGTGTGGGGATAAGTGGGTTTGTGGTTAGGCTGTAGAAGTTTAGGGTATTTGTAAAATGTATAATATGTACTTGTTCCTTTTATTTTTAGCTTCTAGTTTAAGGGCAATCAATCTTATTTGGCTGCCAGGATTTAAGAGTTAGTGAATGAGTTTTGATTTCTAGGATGCTTGTAGGGAAATTTAGGCTGCGTTTGGTAACTCTCCCGAGAAGTGGTTCTTTTTGCTTCCATTCCCAAGATTCCAAAATAGGTGAAAATGGCATTTGGTAACTTTGCATTCTCTTCCCGGATTCTACTCCCAAAATCGGTTTGGGAGTGAAATTTTAGAAGCTGAAAAAAGTAGCTTCTTTGATTCCGACTCTCAATTCTTGTTTTTTTCTACTTATTCTATTACATCTTTATCATCATCTTTAAACATTTTCATCATTTTCATTGTTTTCATCAAGATTTCAATTTTTTTTTCAATTTCTCTCCTCTACCGAACCAAACATGTTTCTCATTCTGAAATTCACTCTAAAGAATGCATTCTTTGTGAAATCAAGAATCAGGAATTGGGAGATGAAATTTGGGAGAGTTACCAAACTCAGCCTTACTTCCCATTCTTTTTCCTGATGTTATCAAAGAACAGATTTTGGGTGGTTCCTTGTTTGTGTTATATTCTTAAATTCTTAAGGGCATGTCATTATAGTCTTTATAACATCATTTAAATAGCAGTTTTTGATAGATTCAGTGCATAAACTAGTTTCGTTCTTTTTATGTTAAGGACTTCTGAGGAGATGACGTTGTATATCTTGCTTTTCTTGGTGGTTGTCTTTCAATCTTATTGTGTTTATTGTGTTAAGGACTTCTTATTTTTTTTCTTTTAGCAAAAAGAAATAGAGGGTTCTAATCAGTTGAACCTAATGAGCATCTTCAAGGAGCTAAAACCAAATGAAATCCTAGTGAGGAATACACCCAAGGTATGGTTTTCTGCAAGCACTCATTAACAAGATCCTTATTAAACCCAAATTAACTCTTGTTTTTTAATCTTTTTTTTTGCTATACCTTTGCAATTTGATGTGCAAAGAAGGAATAAGGATACCCGGACAGAGATTTTGCAATGCATGCTTCTTGCTTGGCGGTATTAGTTTAATCAATCCAAACACATAGCTTACTTGCATCCACATGCCTTTAATACAGTTCCTCGTTTCCTCCTATGTGGCACTCATGATAATAGGAACTAAGTAGAGAGCAATATTAGGCTCTGAAGACATAAAGCAAGCATTATTGGAGGTGTTTGTAGCAATCCAAACTAATATTTCAATCAGAGCAATATCCATTGTTCCATTTGAATTATTCTTCACCATCTTTGGATGTACTGAGGTTTTGAAGTTCAGCGGTCTTACACCATTGGAGGGAGTTTTGAGTATTGAGACTATCTAAAGTTCTTTGATGGATATAATTTGTGATTATTGATTTATTATGTTGTGGTGGTTAATTCCTATGTACAAGTAAGATAATAGAAAATTGATATTCAAGTGAAAAATTAGCAAAACATTCAACAGGAAGATTATGTCTTTGAAAGACACTGATTGAAAGCAATTTTAGTTTATGTAGTAATCAACAATGAGTTGTCGAAGAGGACAATATAGAGGCTGTGGACCATTGAAATTGTTTAGCTTTGATATTGTGTATGTCAATCAGCACCTTCTCTTCTTCAACAAAGACGTGGCCATAGTATGGCCTTTTAGCTTTATGTCGTTTCTACTATTAACGACAACTAGTATCTAATGCTACTCACTTCCTACTTAAAGAGTTGAACATAATCAGCACCCTACACTCCTAGAGATTGTCACAAGGTTTTGGATAAAACTATGTTCAGAAGAAGTTCTTCAAAATTAATATATTATTTGTGTAAAAATTATTAATTTCAAATTTGTTTTTATATAATGAGGGACATTATTTGAACATTGGGAATGCTTAAACAAAATTTTGGGGTTCATTTAAATATTCTCAAAAATACAAATTTGCCACAAAAAAATGAGATTTTATGAGTACTTCAAACCTTTTCTTCCAAATTGATACAAAATTCTTCAAAATGGGTTCATACAATCAGTGATATTACATCTAGTGAGCATACCACATATTGAAAGAGAACTCAGGAATGATAAATTCTCATTGAAGTCCTTTCCTTACTTGGCAACAGAAGGAATGTAAATAGGCATTATTGAATGGGAAGGGTGATGGGTCTCTGCTTTGAACTACACGGCAACAGAAGGAATGCAAATAGGTATTATTGCTGGTTTTATCTGGATGCTCGCAATGCCAAAGTTTTTCAAAGTCATAATGCATGCCCTGAGGAAGTGATCCATTGGAGTGCAATGCATTTGCAAGAGAAGATTTTCTTGTTTCAAAGTCATAATCCATTAGATCATTTTGATACTCAAATAGCACAAAATTTAATGAAATGAAAAAGGAAGTAACCAAGAGAATAACATTTTGTGTCTTCTTTCTCTTCATATACAATCAAAGCATCCATTAACATCACACGTGTTAGTTAAAATTCTTGGCATCAATAAGCTGGCATGTGTCCCCCCTGTTTTATCTTTTAGCTTTACCTATCTCCACTAGTAGCAGTTATTGGTTAAGATGGGATCAACCCAAACACTGGTTATTGCAAATTAAGTGATTTTCTCAAACTCCCAGTTAAAAGAATATAAACAGGAGAAGAACAGTTACAAAAACCAAATGCTCTCTTCCTACAAATTCAGCCAGACAGGAAACAAACATGAAGGCAGCCCTGTTTGAATTCATAAAAGTATAATTTCTAGACTTGGCATAGATGTAGAAATCAACATTACTTTTCCAAGTAACAGGTTGACAGCAGACTACAAGACTCTGCTCACTAGTTAAACCGTTTGCAGAAGCAGTGTGCTTCCAATTAGCACAGAACAATTATATCTCATAATATCTTATGATACAGTGCAATGAATCAACAAGTTCTATCCAGATCCATCATCAGCTTCTTTATCTTAATCGTCATAATCATCATCAAAATTGTCATCGATGCTCAGGCCACTGGCCTGCAGATGTTGAAATTGGTTGATCACATCTCTTGCCTGAGAAGCAAGGGCATTCCTGGCCGCTTTAACCACATCCATTTTCTGCATATGGTTCTTCTCCCTCTCATCCTCTTCTGTGACGATGCATTTTGGGACAGAGGCAGATGCAGCAGTTCTTCTCCTGACCTCCCTGAAATGTAGCTGGTCAAAGTACTTCTCATGCAAGGCGATGTTTTTTACCTGCTTCAGAACCGGGGGACTTACAAGAGCTGTTTGAGACAAGCTCCTCAATCTTGTCAGGGACTAATTATGAGGTGATGATGGTCTCTAATGGGCTGTGGCACTTTTGAAGACACCCAGGCTTCTTCAGAATGCATTCGGGAGTAGAGTATGTTAGTCGGTGGAAAAGCTTGAGCAGATGAATTCATGGCGGTTTCAGGAATGGAGAATAAATATGCTTCAAAACCTTGATCTACAAGATGATGCTTCTGTAGCAATGCCACACTTTTTGTACAAAGCACCTCTTCCGTTTCCTGCTCCTTGGCCTTTTAACACCCAGTTCAGTTTGTTCAAGCAGTTTACTTCCGGAGAGTGAAATGACCCAAGGGAGACAAAATTGTTCTGTTTTCCCTCTAACGAGGCTGGGGTTCAGATGGGATAATAAGGTCAGAATGGACTTTATCAAAGCATTCCTGCACAGACTTTCCTGCCACCCGAAACAGATTTTACATTGTTTCATATTCTCACAATTAATTCTATTCAAATGCAACTCCTGAACTGAGTGTATAAAGTGATAAGAATAAAAAGCTTAATGAGAAAACAAGAAACATATCACAAGGACCACCTTAATAACGAAAACAGGAGATAGATATCATTAACCATGACATGATAATGAGAAAACAAGAGACATATCACAAGGAACACCTTAATAACGAAAACATAATGAGTATCACACACAAGAAACACACACACACACACCTTAAGAATAATAAGTTAATAAGAAAACAGGAGATAGATAACATCAACCATGACATGATGGTACAGGCGCTACATAGAAGAGTACTACATTCCAGGAAATGGAAATGCCAGTATGGCTGACATAGGATAGCCTCAGAAATTCAAATTTTCTGGGGCTAAATTACAGGAAAGTGGTTGATAGGATACAGGAGAGGAAAATTAGGAATCACGATAGAATAAAAGGGAGAAATATGAGAAATCACCAAACTGGTTTTTAAATGGAGAAACAGCTGCAATAAGACAGCCACAGGATATCAAGGGTTTAGATAGGTTCAATGTTCAAATAAAAAAGAGAAAAACTTGGTTGAGAGATCACTGACAACCATTATGTGGATTTATGCTAAAATTTATAAGAAATCAGCAATAAAGAAAAACAAGATTTTGGACAGCTAGGGTAGAAATGATTTAGGGTTCGTAATGGAGAAGCTTCGTCAGTTCCCATATCCCCATGAATTGGACAATACTATATAAAATGACAGCAATGGAGTGCCAATCCGATAAAAAGATTCATTCTCTTCCTAAAAAATAAGAGGTAGAACTAGATCACTTCAGCCACTTTCAAAGATCAGATTGGCATATGGAGCAGCTAGTCTATACTACAAGCAGGGGTCTTAAAGCATCACATCAAGTGCTGGAAATTTAAGGTAGATTAGGTATTTTTATTTTTGAATCCTTTTTAAGTAATAAATTCAAAAAGTGGGTGGTGTTAATATGTAGGAGAGGGTATTACAGCTGTACATGTCGGCCAATGGGGGATTCTCTCAGACACATGGAGAGAAAAATTTCCTCCCAGACTTATGAGGTATTCCAAGGGTAGTTTGGCTGAGTTTTTCAGTAAGTTTCATTTGGTATGTTTTAGGAAGTTTTAAGTCAGAAGGTGTTAGATAGGTCTTGGTTTCTAATAAGGGAAAGTTGATAGAATACTACAAAGGAGTCATTACAAAAATTTTGTTTTGGGTAAGGGGGTCAATATTGCGCAGCTTCTAAAAATAAGAAGCCTGTATTATTTAAACACCCCCACACACGTATGAATACAGATTGGAGTTAAATCGAGTTAAAGTTGGGCTTTACTTTTGGGTTGAAGTTGGATTTCCCTTTCATTCACACGACTGGGCTATGTGGGGGTTTGTAATACGTCTGGGACTGCTACATTTGATGCAGGACCATACCATGTCAAGAAGAAGTTGGAAGACCATGTATAGTCTTCCATGGAGTGTCCAGTAGTATAGAGTTAATTTTATGTTTTTAAATAAGTTTTTGCAATTATTTTAAATCTTAGGGAGTTGAATGTAATAAGGCATGTTTGTCAAGGGTTCAAGGATAATTTTGTCTTTTTATAAGTTGTCACCTCAATCCATGGGACTCACAAATGAACTGTAAGATATCTCCAATATTCTTTAAGATTTCGGAGAATATTTGAGAGATATTAGGGGGACCCACAATACCAATTTAACAATCCAATATTCCCCAAGATTGTGGAAAATATTTAGAGATATTTTCTCCTAACTTGTGGAGCATATTTTGGGAGATTGTTTAAGATCTTGAAGGTCAAATAACTTAACCAACAAGCCAAATATTGTGCCAACCAAGATTTATTTTTTTCTTTAGAAGTTTTTTTATTATTTGACATGTCTATTTTAGTTAGAAGATCTAAAATATAGGATTTTATTTTATTCTCAATATAATAAGTTCTTCTATGTATAAATTAAATAAGTTGAAGATGAATATTTGAAAAAGACAGGTGTGTGTGTGTTGAAGTAGGTGTGGTATCCCACGATTCTCTCCTCTTGGGTGTAGTATCTCAAGAGTAGGTGATTTTTCCCGTCATCCCCATGAGTAAGTGATTTTTCCTTTATGTATATTAATTTTAAAATAGTTAAATTGAGGGTAAAGGCTAATAGGAGATTGTTGTAATTTAGTCAATATGTTTTTTAACTCATGCTCAAAGTTAAGGCACATATTTGAATGGTCAAATCTTAGTCCAAAACCAGACTGATGTAAGGTAGAAATTTACATGGTTTCTTATCTTGGCCGTGGTTTCTATTATTATTTATTATAATTTTGTTTTAGAAATTTACATGACCGGTTTTGAAGTTTCTGTTGGATTGGAGCTTTCAGTCAAGTGAACTCCCCCTTTCTATTTTAATTTCGTTTCTTACTTTCTAAAAAAATGTTTTTTTTTTCCAAACTACCCTTGACTTGGTTAATGTATTACATACCGTAAAGCTAGGTTCACCAAGATGAAATTGGTGGGCCAAGCTAGGCATTACTAGAACACTATGAAGCACCGACGCCAGTTAAGGCGCTTAGAGCCAATTGGAACTTTAGAGGGTATGAAAGAGAAACTTAAGAAGTATTTATCACTATCATACCACTCTCGACTGGTGAACCAGTGGAATTCATTAAGACAGGATAGCATGTCCATCTCAAACTATATAGCCCGTTTCGACAAACTCATGTGGAAGTGTGACCCTGCAGCTACTTTGACTCTCTGAGTCAATTAAAGCTAGGTCTCCAACCTAAATTTAAGAAGGAATTGATCCCCTACAACGTGACTAACCTAGTGGAAGCTTATAGGTTGTGTCAGGAGTTAGAGCACTATTTATGACCCCAGACTTCACGAGTTTTTTATTCTTATCGCAATGAGCCTAAACCGGTAGTGCCTGAACAAACCTATCATTGGAAGACAACCTTTTAGAGGCCAATTAAGCAATTCCTAACCCTCTCCCCAGCTAGATAAGGGTAAAGAGATTTCCAAAGGAAACCAGGGTAGTAGTGACCAGACTAAGTGTTACAAGTGTAAACCATTTGGTCACTTTGTAGCCCAGTGCCCCACAAGAAGATCTAATCTCTATGTGGAGGGCATAATGGGAGCAAATGGTGAGAGTGGAGATGGATTAGACGAGGAAATCCATCATCATGACCTTCCACCTAGTGATGAAGATTAGAAGAGCAACGATGATAGAGTTGCATTTCTTAAAGGGACTTCCTATGATCCCTACTACTCTCCAGATTCCATATCTATGACGGTAGTGAGGTGTGTCCTAACCCAACAGAAAACAAATGATAATTAGCATAGGACTACCATCTTCTACACCAATGTCACTTGTGATGAGAAGAGTTACAAGATCATAATTGATAGTAGAAGTTGCACCAATGTGGTGTCCGCTTAGACTGTGTAATAGCTTGGGCTCTTACCTGTATCACACCCTCAACCTTATAAGGTGTCATGAGTGGATGCAACTGCCATTCCAGTGTCCTAAAGGTGTCAAATTCCCATTGCATTTTCCTCTTATAAGAACATCATCTGGTGTGATGTGGTACCTATGAATGTAGTCAACATCACTTTAGGTAAGCCTTGGTTATATGACATGGATGTAACACTGTTTGGTCACTCAAACACGTGTTCCTTTACATTCCAAGGCAAGAAGATTAGGATGGATCCATTTTCACCTAAATCAAGCCCATGGCCCAAGAGTATGGCAAATCAAGACAAGAAAGTCAAAGACTTGAAAACAAAAGCCTTACACATCATTAGCTCGAAGGAGTTTGAACAAGAGGTCACGGAGCAAGCTATAGTTTTTTCTTTGGTGACTAAAGAAGGTACTTCTGAGTGTCCTCCTGAGGTGGGACCAATTTTAAGGGAGTTTCAGGACATGTTTCTTGAGGATTTGCTAAAAAAGCTCTCACCTATATGTGATATCCAACACACCATAGATTTGGTCCCAGAGGCAACATTGTTAAATTTGTCCCATTATCGCATAAATCTCACAGAACATACAGAATTGAAGAAGTAAATTGATGAGTTCCTGAAAAAGAGAATCATACAAAAAATTCTTAACTCATGTGTTGTACCTTTACTTCTCACACTTGGAGAATGTATATAGATAACAAGACAATTAATAAGATCATGGTGAAATACCGATTTCCTATCCCTAGATTGGATAACATGCTTGATATGATGGTTGGTACCACTATTTTCTTTAGGATTAATCTCAAGAATAGATACCATTAGATCCATATACGTTCTGGGGATGAATGAAAAACTGTCTTCAAGATGAAGGATGGGTTGTATGAGTGGCTAGTCATGCCCTTTGGGATTTTTAATGCGTCAAGTACCTTCATGAGGGTAATTACCCAAGTGTCATGGCCATTCATTGGCAAGTTCTTAGTAGTTCACTTCGATGATATTCTAATTTATAGCCACGACAAGAACCAACACCTTAGCCATTTGAGGACTGTGTGTAATCTCTTGAGAAAGGAGAAACTATATACGAAACTAAAGAAGTGTGCCTTCATGAAATCATAGGTTGTCTTCTTAGGGTTTGCAACTTCGGCTAATGGGATGTTTGTGAATCCCGAAAAGGTCAAAGCTATAGTAGAATGGCTTAAACCTAAGAACATTCACGAGGTTTGTAGTTTTCATGGTTTAGCCACCTTTTATAGGAGATTCATCCATGGTTTAGTACAATGATGGTCCCTATCACTGATTGTATTCGTAAGGGGTACTTTCACTGAACTAATGTGGTATCAAAGGCATTCAAGGATATTAAGTCTAGAATGACTAATACACCTGTTATGCGCCTCCCAAACTTTTCCAAAGTCTTTAAGGTGGCGTGTGACACATCTAGGATCGGGATAGGGGGAGTACTCAGTCAAGAGGGGTACCTTGTAGCTTATTTTAGTGAGAAATTAAATAAGGCCCGACAGAAATACTCTCCCTATGATAGAGTTTTATGCAACGGTTCAGGCATTAAGATATTGGAAACACACCTACCAATGTATGAGTTTATACTCTCTTTTTTTAACACAATGCACTAAGATACATCAACACAAAGAAGTTAAACCTAAGGTATGCAAAATGGGTTGGATATCTTCAAGAGTACACTTTTGTGTTGAAACACAAGGCTGGTGTTGAGAATAAGCCTATAAATGCTTTACACCGCAAGGTTTCCCTATTACAAACCATGAGCATCAAAGTGACTGAGTTCGAAAGACTAAAAGAGGATTACGAAATGTGCCCAGATTTTTGGGAGATCTATGCTTCTATACTAAGCGACCAGTTTAGTAGCTACAATGATTTTATACTACAAAATGGGACAAAGCTATTGCTCTGGTTGATAACCGATTCTATTGGCCAAGCCTTAAGAAAGACGTGGTCAAAATAGTAGAGCAATGTTATAGTTGTCAGCTGGTAAAACAGAAAAAACAAAATACTAGACTACATTAGCCTTTGTTGGTTTCTCACGGTCCATGGCAAGACCTGAGCATGGATTTCGTGTTTGGTTTACCTAGGACCCCAAGAA
Source organism: Platanus orientalis (assembly GCA_025762735.1). NCBI lineage: Eukaryota > Viridiplantae > Streptophyta > Magnoliopsida > Proteales > Platanaceae > Platanus > Platanus orientalis. Next base: position 1,715 of record JAOXJP010227621.1, on the reverse strand, counting down.
AGCACGATTCAATCTTTGTAGTGGTGGATTGCTTCTCCAAAATGGCCCACTTCATCCTATGCTCGAAAACCTCAACTGCTTCTATGATTGCTAGGTTATTCTTCGATGAGGTCGTTAAGGTGTATAGTTTGCCTAAGTCCATTATGTCTGATAGATATGTCAAATTCATCAGTTACGTTTGGAAAACACTTTAGCATATGTTGGGTACAAAACACTAGTTCTCTTCGTCTTACCACCCTCAGACTGATTGTCAAACTGAAGTGGTGAATCAGAGTCTAGGTAGCCTTTTACGATGTCTTGTCAATGACCACCTGAGGTCATGGGATTTAGTCTTATCTGTAACTGAGTTTGCATATAATAATTCGGCTAATAAAAGCACAGGTATGAGTCCATTCTAGATTGTCATAGGTTATAAGTTTAGGGCCCTTATAGACCTCATTCCCATGTCAATTCCACATAGGCCATCTGAGTCTACATCAACATTTGCATAGCATATACATTCCTCGTATGAAGAGATCAAAAGGAGGATTATCCTTAGTAATGAGAGGTATAAGCGGTCAGTTGATTCTCGTCATATTCAGTGAGAATTTTAAGAGGGTGATTTCGTAATGGTTTGGCTCCGACCTCAGCACTTCCAGCCTGGAGTTGCCAAGAAGCTATATGCCTGCAGTTCTAAACCCTATAAAGTACTCAAACGAGTTAGACCCAATGCATATGTGCTTGACTTTCCGTCAAATTTGGGAATAAGATCAATGTTAAGAACATTGTTCATTTCCATGGCTTAACTTGATGCAGCACACTAATGAATCCAACGATTATTGGGGGGGGGGGAGTATATCCAAGTGCAATAAGGTCACACAAGGGTAGTATAAAAGCTAGAGTTCACAATGTAACCTTTCGAGTATATTGTTATACTCTTAGGCAACACGAGTATAATTGGGTGATGGGTCTATAGTAGAATGGATGAGGTAGTTGTTGGAGCATACATATGTAGTTGAGTGGGGGTACAAGGGTATTTATGTCTAGTATACTATAGAGGGGTATTCTTGTACTTTACACTCTACCAAGTAAATAAATTTAAGTATGGGAGAGAATCCAAGAAATTCCTTTCCTTACGTTTTCTTCTCCTTTCCTCTTCTTCTAACCTAACCAATATTATAAATAAATAACTTTGTACCAGAATAAGGTTTTAGGGTTTCTAGATGTCGAAAACCAACACAGGGATGTGCTGATATCAACAAGGCCGTACGATTGTCAGATGAAGCCAACCCCATGAATCAATAAATCGTGATTAATACTCTTTTCTGAGTATATTTATAATTTTTTGATGATCGTAAGCATTTTTTTTGAAGCTTTTTTGTTGGAAAAAAAAATCTCAGATTTGAGAAATCTGCTTGATTCGATCTTGTTAGGAGTAGTTTGAAAGGTTTAATCAAAGAGGATGGGTTGTTTTTTTATGACGATTCATTAAGAAGTGGTCCCACTCGATTTCGTTGAGAATCGAGTTCTCTATGAAGGTTTTTTTGGGACGATTTTGATGCTAGGTACCTCCAATTCGATGCTCCATTGTAACATTGTTTGGATTGTTTTTTGGCTGCAAATCGAGGTGTCTACAACCAACTGAGGGACAACATCCATCGTGAGTGTCTATAAGGTCTGTAAACGAGACATTTAAATGGGTCCATCGTGGAGGTGTGTGAAAAAAATCCTATGTT
>JAOXJP010227620.1:0-11269 GCA_025762735.1 Platanus orientalis | reverse complement strand
ATTGGTTTCCCCCAATTTTTCATTTTACCCCCCCCCCAAAATAACGAAATTTCACCGATATTTTCGAAATATCGACGAAATTTGGAACCATGATGGTAGAGAGAGAGTTGAGTAAAGAGTGTAGAATGATTTCAAAGCTCAAAACAATGGAGAAGAAGGTTTTCTTTCAATGGAGGCTCCAATTTAGCAAGGGTTCTTACACACTTTTTGAATACTTGAAATTGTTTGTCCTAAAAGAAAACTTTCCCTTTTATAGTGGACGGAATCCACTCATAACCATGAGATTAGAATCTCCTAAAATGGGCAAGAAATCATGGCCTTTGATACAAAAACGGAGTTACAAAATCCCAGATTCAAATCGGTTAAGGAGAAAAACAGGTGCTTGATCGATCAAGCATCAAGGGACAAGTCCCTCTAGTCTTTATGCTTGAGTGCCTTGATCGATCAAGCACTTAGAGACCAACCAAGTCCGGGCACCTAATTGATCAGGGCACAAGGGGCAACGGGTTCTTGCCTTCCTTCTGAGCCTTGTCTGAGTGTCCTGATCGATCAAGCACTTGGAGACTGATCAGGGCCAAGCGCCTGATCGGTCAAGGCTTATGGGGCATCTTTGACTAGCCTTAATTCTAGGCTTAGTCTAATACGCCTGGTTGGTCATGCACTTTAAGACCGATCAAGGAGTCCTGTATTTTGAGGTTTTGGGATTTTTGGGGGATCTTCACTTGGGCATCTCACCTAGGCTTTTGGCCATTAGCCATACACATGTGAGGGCCTCTTTGAGCCTTACTCCCGCATCCTAAATGCCTACACGAATGAATGCATTATACCTTGGTTAGGAGTGAGGCATTTGGAGCCTAGCTCTATGTCTTGATCTTCTTGTCTTTGGTCCTCTTGAATCTTCATGATGAGATCTTGATCCTTGATACATTTGGGACACTTACAAGACATACATATTCTGTTTAACCATGGGATTGACAAACTTCATACCCATGACTTAACAACATCCTTTTCTATTTATAAACTTGAACCACTAGACTCCTAACCTAACAAGAACTCCTATTTTGACTTTAAATAATGCCTAATTACAAAACCCTTAATCATTTCCCTATAATTTTAAAATATTTCTTTCCAAGGCTTTTAAGACCTGGTTACATTGGAAAAATGGCTAAAATAAACCCAAACATCCCTAAAATAAAATAAAACCCATAAAAATAACCCTAAAACTTTCTAGAAACATTCCTAAAAATCCCTAATAGCTTCGAACTAAATAAATCTTCTATGTTCGGATGTTCATTGAATTTGGCTCTCTTGTGTGGTGGCAAATAAAAGAGCCTCTTGGCAATATCTGAATCAATTAGTGTGGTTCTATAGATGGTCTTAGTGGGCTGGTTATAGCCTCGAGGAATTGAATTGTGTGTTGAGTTGTGCATTTGCAAGTAATAGAGCCTTATCATCAAGTATGGCAAGCTTTGATTAATCGAGCAGTCCTCAAGAGGAGGTAAAGTCCCTATGGAGATATATAGTATAGTAATAGTATGAGATTATATATAGTTAAAGCATCGTTCTGCTTGCTCTAGTATTTCAGCCTCATCTCACAGTGCCTTTTCTAGTCATCCTTGAATCATAGATTCAAGTGTCTCATATCATGATTGGTATGTCATCTCTATTCTCATCATATCAGATTTGTTCCAGTCGAGATAAGGTTCGGATAGCTGATGGATCTCTCATCCCAGCGATTATCATCATTAGATCATGATCTTGTTACTGCCTATAAAGCTCAGTTATATCAGTGCCATTGTAGATTTTTTCACCCATCCTTTCCATTGTTAAAAAGAGTTTCTCCCACATTATTCTCTTATTTGTGGATGTTCTTCATTGTGAAACGTATGACTATGCTAAACAGTGTCGAACCTCATCTCCTATCAGTTTCAATCGAAGTACCATGCCTTTTTTAGTAGTACATTTGGATATGCTGGGGCCAGCTCCTGTTGTTTCCCTATTTGGCTTCAAATACTTCGTCATCTTGATTGATGATTTTTTTTGAGCTACACATGTCTATCTGTCAAAATCTAAGGGTAATGGGTTATCTGTCTTCTAGTCCTTCCATAAGATGGTTGAAAACCAATTCAATGGGAAGATAAAGGTTATTCGTTCTTGCAATGGTGATGAATGCTTGTTGCATGGTTTTTCATCTTATATTTCCCAGCATGGCATCCATCATCAAATCACATATCTATATATTCCATAATAAAATGGTGTTGCTGAAAGGAAAAATCAGCATCTCCTAGATATTACTTGTGCCTTGCTCCTCACGATGCATGTTCCAAAAGTATTTTGATCTGATGCTTTGCAATCTGTAGCCTACCTCAAGAATTATGCCTTCACCTGTCCTCGGCTTAAAATCTCCCTTTGAGATTCTTTCCGATAGCTCTACCCTATTCTCTAATCCTCCCAAGGTCTTTGACTGTGTTTCTTTTGTTCACATTCTAAGTCTAATAGGTCCAAACTAGAGCTTAAAAGCCCTTAAATGTCTTTCTTAGGGTATGCTCCAAATAAAAAGGGGTAGAATAGTTGTCACCCTTTAACATATAAGCGGTTATATCCGTGGATGTGATATTTTTTAAGTCCGTTCCTTTTTTTACTCCCAAAAAACTCTTCTTCAGGGGGAGCATGTTAAAGAGGATCTTCTCTTACTATGACTATTCTCTCATATTCCTTTGATAGTGGCAGCAAGTCCAACATAGGTAGTGGTGATTGGGAAGACAATGGAAGAAGGAAGAGATTGTGATGACAAAAGGCTATTCAAAAGTGTACAAAAAAAATAAGAAAGATACACGAGACATCTCTCTGTACCTCTCTAAGAAGCCTCTTCCACTCTATCTCCATCTTTTGATACATGTATTTATTATAATTCTCTTCATAGTTCTTACTTTCCTATTGCACTCAGTGAAATGAGAAGTAAGCTCTCCTATTATATCCTCACCCCCATTGTCAAATCGAAGAATACGAAGCTTGGCATCAAACTGTATGACAATCATTTTATGGAAGGATTTAAAGGCAGAAGATACATCAATTTTATCCCTTAGAAGATAGAGATAGATCTAAGTTGTTTGAGAGAAGTCATCCACAAAGGTAACCAAATACTAATAGCGAAAGTTGCGAAAACAATGAAAAAGTAGGGGCTAGTCCCTTATATCAGAGTAAACAATAGAGAAAGGAATTTAACTTTAAGTATGACTAGAGGGATAAACAAAATGACAATGTTTGGCTAACTCGCAAGGCTCACAAGGGAGACCATAAGAAGAACGAACTGAGGAAACATCCTTTGTAACAAGGAGAAGGAAGGATGACCAAGGCAGTAGTGCCACTATAACAAATCATTAAGACCGCAACTGCTAGCATGCACTGTAAGCACTGAACGTTGTATAACCTGGGGCAACAACAGGAGGTGTAATATCCAATAACTAGAGACCATCTTTCTTATGTCCCTAACCAATCACCAAATCCTAAAAAACATAATAAGAAAGAACAAAGGTGACATAGAGGACTAACAAGTGACAAGAATATAGAGTCCCTGGTCCTCATGGCCACTACCAATTACCCTCTTCAGCACTAAGTACTGAAAGATACAATAAGATGAAGAAAAAGAAAGGCAACACTATAGATCAAGGTTGTGAGATGATTAATAGATAACATGTTCAATGGAAAGTTGGGAGCATGGAGTATGAAGAAAAAGGCATGGCAGGTGGGACAAAAACAAAACATTTACCAGCAACTGAGGAGAAAAACCCACCTGCTAAACTTACTTTGTCTTTCCCATAACATACATGATATGAGGAGAACAACGAAGAGTCAATCATATGATTTGAAGCACCTGAATCAATAATACATGCATAACTAGGCGTGCCACTATGAGACGAAACTAAAGTACCAGAACAAATAGTGGATGAGGAAAATGCAATAACCTGAGCCTATAATTGTGACAGGAGTCATCGTAGAGACTATCTCTTCAAACATAGTAGTAGATTGGGTAAATTCCAATGTGCCTGTCTTTTGCTCAAATGTTGTACCATTTACTACTATGAAGTTCCACCACTTCCAATAACACGAATTACCACATGTGATTCTTCTCAAGACTAGGGCAAGCCCACAGAAAGTAGCCACATGGCCACACAGTCCTTCTCCAACAACACACACCTAACCTTCCACTGTGAGCAATTGACCCCCTCAATTCTACTACTATACTTAGAATACAAAATCAGCTCAACAAAACTTTCCATGAAACTCCACTAACAAACTACTGCTGTAAAATGAGCACTACACAAGCATTTTGACAGATTTTGTCACCAAATCCTCAGCACACAAACAGATTTAAACTCCCAAACACTTGCATAGATGGAAACATACCATGATGTAGCATTTTTCAACTAGTGAGGAACCTCCAACTCCAAAGAAAATTCACCAAGGGTGATGCAGAACAAGAAAGAGCCCATATTCATATTTGATGTGCTTATGTAGGAGTGTTTTGGGTTTAAAATTTTTGTATGGCAAAAAACAAATTGTCAATTTTAAGTTAATCTAGGTTAGTTTCTTGCTGGTCAGTTTAAGGGTTTTTATTTATTTCCAAATAGACTACATTTTATTTAATTTTAAAGAAAGTGAAAGAACTATTTTTGTCACTTTTCTTTGGGCCCTATTTTGGAAGGTCAAAATGTTCATGCTTGGGCTGATTTTGGTGCCATTTAAAAAGTTATTCAATTACCTTTCCAATGAGACCAATATCTTGAGAATCCGATGTGATTTGGAAAAATAGTGGCTAAAATACTAACAGCGTATCACTTTGTGATGGGATTTAGTTACTTTAGAGTTTTTTTTTTTTTTTTTGTTTCGCAAGTCTAGTTAGAATGGGATTTGGAAAGCTTGGAATGTAAAGTCTGCATATATGTTTGTAACCTAGAATTTTAATAATGAATCGATGAATAAAGATTTTCTTCTTAGAGCACATGGGTGAGACTTCCCTAACACCAGAGATTGGTTCCCTTTGGAAAGATTCCTAGGGTAATGCACGTTCGTGAGAAACCAACATCCCCTAGATTTTCTATGGTGAGAAACTGCAAAACCAGGTATTCTTATCTTTTCTTCTTTCTTTTCATGAATTTTTGTGGTGTTTGGTGAATTAAAGGCTGAATCTTGGTTTTCTTTAATCATAATCTGAAAATCCCTAAAGAATCAATTTTACCTACATAAATCCATATTGTTTTCCTTTTTTACAGAAAGTCTTGAAACCTTTTCTACAACTTTTTATTATTTTATTGATTTCCTGATATTTTCTACCCTTCTATAGCACTTGTGGTGCTTTAATTTAGCTCCAGAATTTCCAGATCTATGATGTCCTAGTTTGAATAATATTAGGGGTTCCCATCCTCCTCGAGAGCATCCTTTGGGCCCATAACCAGTAGGTTTGTAGCCACCCCTAGATTGTCCTATATCAAATTGGTATCAGAGCCAAGTTTGGAATCCCTAGAGAGTTAGGATGGTTCTTGAGATTATGAATAGATTTACTTTCCTTTCCAAAAAGGTCATCAGGGTAATTAGTGAAAGATATGAAAAAAATCTGATTTCTCCTGTTTAGCTAAGAGGTTTTCACAAGATCTTGTAGCCCGAGCATTTTGTCATTATTGTGATGAAGGGTTTATCATTCAGTTCAAACAAGGGGGGTATTTTGATCGTGTTCTGTGCAAAGTTGTCCCTTCGAAGGATTCTATGGTGGTGTTGGGAAAGAGATGAATTGCTGAAAGGAAAGCTGTCTTTGATGAGGAGACTCATATATTGTGAGTTTATACCAATGGCAGACGTTATCGCCTTCAAGTGCATCCACAAGAGCCTCTTTCTATGATGCAGTCAGTCTTCAACGGAAGTACACAATGGCAGACATTATCGTATGACACCAATCGTATCACAGCAGAATTGCACAACCCTCAACCACACTTCTAAAAAACAGTGGAAATATTTGGTCTAAGCATCAACAGATCCTTAAAACTCATCACAATGACCACAAAACCACACGTCTAATAAAGATTCAGATCAATATGAAATAAAAACTATAACAGCATTCAACAGATATGATTGATTTTTAACAAAAAAAAATAAAAAAATCAACACAAATTTCTAAAATCTAGATAGGGTAATAACCTTTGGGAAAATCAACACAAAACCTTCAATACTTCACCAAACAAATTGACATATGTTTCTACTAATCCCAACAGAAAACCTTCCATACTTCACAAAACAAGTTGACATATGTTTCTACCTATCCCAAATTATGTATAGGACCTAGATTGGCCAACAAAACTCATTAAAAAGTCCCACCATTCTCACATTAATCGATTGACTAAAAAGAGGGATTTAGAATTTCCAGCTGAAAAAAAAAAAAAAAAAAAAAAAAAACTTTCAAAAAATGTTTCCAGCATTGAAAAAATTATGGAATTTTCACCCAGAAAATACTTAAATCATTCTTCACCATGATCTAAGGTCTCTCCTTGAGTCACTATAGCAGTTTGTATTAGTAATACGGCTAGCAGACACCAGCAATACCTCCCAAGTAGCTTGAGTTCTCCAGTGATTTATAGGCTCTGTACCAAGGTGAATTTGTGTTTTAGGGTTAGATTGGTTCAAATTTTGGGTTTAGAATGAGAAGAGAGGGAGGGACCTATTCATATGGAGAGATTGTGATTCCCCCTCGCATAGTAATTTTATTTATATATCAACTGAAACTAGAAATACATACATTCCATGGTATATTTAAAAGAGTACCCCAACCAAGTATACTAGGATACAAACACCCTACTATGTGAATATAATGTCTACTACTACATTCTGTATGGTTCTGATCTACTCTAGCCTCAAACCAGAAACCTTTCCTTCTTAAGCCTGTGGTAGGTCCTATAGATTTCTCTGCTGTGTTTAATCCCTGCGGCCAGACCAGGAACCTCTATAAATTCTGCTATGGGTACTCATCCGTAAACCCCTACCTGAATCAGATTTAAATATTTTTCTTTACACCTAGTGCACACTCACTGTTTGACTTCAGTTCTGAACCAGATTATTCCACTTATAGCATGCTGCCCAGTCCCCAATTTGTCACAAAACCCTGCTGTATTTTGCTTTTAAATCCCATCAATCCCAGACCCATTAGCCTTATATTTATCCTACTATCTATTACTCTAGCCTGTCCCCAAACAGCTTGTGATCTGCACTTTCAAAATCCCTTAAACTATATAGTTATCCTGCTATTTCAGACCTATACACACATATAACTACCTGTGCCTGAGTTCATTCCTATCCTACCCACACCTTAATAGCCTATTAGCAGACCTTTTTTTTTTATAAGAAAAAAAATTTATTAAGGAAGAAAAAGCAAAGAAACAGAACACCAGCCACAGGTAGACCTTGGATTGTGTGCTGCATCAATCTTTCAAAAAAAATAATAATAATAATGTGATCCTGCACCAAACCATCCTTGAACCTGGCAAGAGCATAGATCTCCAGGAAATCTGCAGCTAGGGAGGAGGAAACACCCCAAATATCTTTCCAGAACCAGATGGATGATCCATTGCCAACTTCAAATTCTCATACAATTTTCTAGTCAATGCTACATAAATTAACCCATAAATAATACTTACTCGCTGAATTTTATTTATAACATTATGTTCTGCTATTTTAATTAATCACCCACAATTCCTTCACTTAAGTTGAATCTCTGGAAAAGATCTGATGCAGTAACTATCAACAAAAGAAAGAAAACACAAAAGTTCGAGGTTTCTTTTACACACATATGTTCCAGATCTCATCCACATACAAAGAAAATCTTCAAAGATCTTCCACACACACACACACACACAAAATCAAAGATCCAAGTTGAAGTCTTTGTAAAGAAAAAGCTCAAGATAGAGCTTTGCAAGTTCTAATTCTACAAATTGGCTCAAGACGTCCGCATGCCACCAACTTTCTTGGCACTTTTAGAAACAATTCAGAGAATTCAAGGTTAAGACTCTCCCTTCCCTCAAATAAAATATCCATGGATATCAATAAGAGATAAAGTTGTTCCAGGACTTGCATTGAAGATCAATAAAGACTGGTGGCATTGCCAAAGATAAAGCTACTCGAGCCCCACCCATATCTAACAATGAAAATATCAAAGGTTTCTTTTGTAAAGAGTGAAAACCTTAGTGATCTGTATCTCATTATTCAGTTTTCCAAAAAGAACTTATATTTGTCTTATTGTTTTCTTAATGATTGATTTTCCAAACTCAAAGTTTGTGTCTACAGCTTCATATCTCCCCCTTGTGTACAACTTGTCTGCCCAGATGCCTAAATAATATCTTACTGTTTGGAGTGTGCCTTTATTATGTCATTCACAAGCAAATTTTCCGAGCAAAAACTGTATGCTTATTGTCGAGTACATGCTTCAGCTCCCTACTTTGCCTCACAAAGATAGTTAACATTGCCTTCTTTATCTCTGTTATAGGAGCCAAGGCTGAAATGCATGATTACACCCTCAAAATCCGAGTTTGAAGGATCAAATTGTACCAATGTTTCTATATGCACTGAAGCTAATTGTATGATCAAAGGATAACGAGGACAACAAGAGCTGAAAATAGGGGCACACTGAGTTGTTAGATGAAATGTAATCCAAACAAAAATGCATCATACAGGTCGCATTGTTCATAGCTCTTACTTTTTATCTGAAAAGAGAGCTAGCGTAGAATACACAACTTCAATGCTGAGTCTGCATACTTCAAGCATGTTAATGGTATGAAAAGCTACAAAAGGTTTGATATTATCTTATAACAGACACTAGTATATAAAGCCTGCAATTTACTTTATGAACATTTTGGTAAGGTGTCATCATGTTTACCTTATTCCTGTCCTCTGCAAATAGCATCCGCAAGTCACCCATGTATGAGAGGCTACATATTTTAGCATATAAATCTTCCTGCATGAACAGAGATGTAACAAACTTTTGAACCATGGTTACCAGAGCAAGAAGCAAAAGCGGGAAGCGAGGCTCAATAAATTCTTGGGAAATGAGAAGCAAAAAACAATAATAAAGTAAACAACTATAAATTATAATCAATAATTTCAACGACAATACAATAAAGTGAATAGACTTAAAGAAAGTACAAAAAACCTAAAATCTATACTATGTAAGTACAAAAAATCATGACATATAAATCAATATGCAAACCATTTGTTACCGGTATGGCCAACCATACCTTAGATTTACCATACATAAGATTTTTTGTAAATAACTTACATCTTAGAGTCAAACTATAGAAGAACATGTATAAAAACCATCATATTTGAATCTTTTTTATTGGATTGAAATAAAATAATATAAACAATAAATACAACTCTAGATCTATCTTTTCCCTACAAAATCATGACTAAATCTCACAGATGATATTTTATTTAATGCTAACACCATAGGATTTACATTAAATAAAATACAATATATTTTCTTGGATCGCTTCTCAATCAATTCTCTAGACATTTCTACTCGCTTGTCCAGAGGTTTTCACTTGTTTCCCTAGATAGCTTTCACTTGCTTCACCGAGCTTCCCCTGTTTGGGAAGCATGCTTCCCACTACTTGGGGAAGTGAAATGGAGTTAGCTTCCTAAACGAGTTTCGCAAGAAGCGAGCTTCTCACCTTGTACCAAGCTTCCCTGCAACTATGTTCTGAACTTCTTCTTTTTTTTTGTGTGTGTGTGTGATGATTAATTTTTAATACTTTTCATGATTCTTAATAAAAAAAATTAAGTAATGAAGAAGAAGCATACCTCTGTAAATCTGGGTGGCAAAAGGAGGAGTGCAGCAGAAGTTGCAGCCTTTAAATTAACTGAATTTATATTTCCTATGTCCAGATTATCCACAAGTATATGAACCTAAAAAAATGAAAGAACATTTTAGAATTGGCTCTGCTCTTAAGATCAGACATGTGGAAGCTACAGGGATAACATATGAGAGCACAGACCAAATTTTTAAATGATAGACCACAATCAACAGCAGATTAATGACCATGTACGATTCATTGAAAAAGCAAATAGATGATTAGATGTAATTTCATGTTATGAAAGCATCACAGAAATCACTGGCATTATCTCCAATTGTAGAATTTAACCATTACCCAACAACAGAAATTGTATGTCTTTTCAGACATATACATGATAACTTGGAAGGGCCTTCATGAATGCAAAGAGAGCTGAGAACCAGGAAGAAACAGTTTTCTGCTCCAACGACTCAGCAGTACATTGACTAATTAATTGGCAAGAACATATAATACTGAAATCAGAGGTGAACACCATATATGGTCATTACCATTGGTCAATGCAGGTTCTGTGACTGGTTCTTGCCCCCTGCAAAAATATGTACTGTGTAACATGGAATCAAGGATCGGTCAATCCTATTCCAGACTGCCTGATCTGACCATTTAACCCTTTGTTATCACCACCAATCCACAAAAGTACAGAACTTGGATAAGGTTTCATGACCCTACAAATATGGAACTAACTTTAGACATAAATCTCATTTTAGGAACTTCTCGTAAGGCTTAGTTATGTGGATACTTTATATCTTCATTTTCCTCAGGTTTAACATTTCAGGAATAATGTGAAATTAAAAGAAAAAGTTTAAAAATAATAATTAATTAAAAAAAAAAAGATAAAAAAAAAGTTGAGCTTATATTGAAAGTTTTCTTTTCCACTTTTTATTTGGCCCCTAAAGTACATCATCTTGAAAGAGACGTGAAATCTCAACGCTATATATATATATATATATAACACCCCATCCAATGATGCACATATTACTGTACACGTGTCACATTTAGAATGCTAACACATGTTACATAAGTTTTGTACATACATAGGACCATTTAAATGCATATATGTTAATTTGATCATCAACACAACTTTATAAATGTACCAACAAAAATATAAAAAGAATTTATAATTAAAACTTATACCTTTAGATAGGCACAGAAGTCTAGAGTCGTACACAACAAACGGTAAGTGAATCGGATTTTTTTAGAAGAAGTTATGATCATTTTCCCAAAATGTATCAGTGCTGACAGGTCTACAAATTTAAGGTATCTTCCCGGGCCCACTGACATGAATCCAATATGGATTAGAGGGTGATCTAAACCTCGTTGGAAAGGTCTTGAAGTCTAGTTTCCAACACAACAAACGGCGATCGATTCTGAGTTTTTTAGAG
>JAOXJP010227619.1:0-11269 GCA_025762735.1 Platanus orientalis | reverse complement strand
ATCAATTGCGACCAAAATCTAGGAGTAGATTGAGAACTCCCGAGGTCTAAATCCATAAGCCGCAATCAATTACGAAATAGATTTGGACCAAAATTCCTAGACCCGAATTCGATTTGGGATCAGGCAATCGATTGCGAGCCTAATTGTGAGTCCTAATCAATTGCGAGATCTGCAATAGATTACAAGTCAAGCAATCAATTGCAATGGCAATTTTGGATCAAAATTCAAACATGATTTCCAAGGAGAGATTTTTGAAATTTGAACACCATTTTTTGAAATTGAAGGCTCTAAAGAGTTACATGTTATAAAAGATTCCAATCCAAATGCCTAAGGTGTTCCTCACCTCTATAAAAGGGAACGTGTCCCATTAGGGTAAGTATCTCTAACACTCCAAGCTATCTAGAGAGAGCTAAAAAGTTGACTGTATTGAAAGCATCCCCCATTGTTAAAAACACCATTATCCCACTGGTTTTGGGCTTGAATGACTAATATCATACACTAGAATCACTCTCTTTCTCTCATCTTGAATATCACTTTACTACTATTGAGAAAAACTTGTGGTGAGCCTTTCCCTAGAAGAAACTCACATTTGGATGAGCTTAAGGAGCACAAAGCCAAATACTTGGAGCTAGTGAATGGCTAAAACAAACTAACTCAACAAAAAACACCCCACTTTGAGCAACTAGCAACAACAACCAACTTGTCATAACATGTACTTTATTTTACATTCATACTTATCATTGTATTAGAAATGTGTGTTCTAACAAAGCATTCACATAAAATATAAGCACAATTAATTAATAATAACTATTTATTTTATCATCACATGAATTTCTTTCTTTATATGGGTAATTATTTGATCTCATGAGATGAGATAGGTGGTCTTCAAGTAACATAGTAGGATGTCAGACACATTGGAATGTGTGGATAGATCTGATATATGTATGGGTGATATTGGACACATCACTTATAGGGCTGCTACATGTAGAGGTATTATATGATGGAGTGATGTAATCTCAGTCATTGGAGTGAGACTCTAAGCTTACATGTGGATGCATTATATAAATGTATTAAAGGGATTTATTGTGAACACACTTAGTAATACATCACTGTCAGGATAAGTGTTGTTTATATTTACAGACTTGTCCTTAGACATGAGGGGTTTGTATTTCTCTAAGTTATTATACTAGTTATTTTGAGCTACCAACCAATGATGCCTAATTGGAGGCTATATGATGGGTAGTTTGGATAGCCTACATGATACTTGAGAGGATGCAAATTCCCAACAAAGAATCCACTTCCCTTAAATGGGAGAATATTCACTTTAGGAAATATATGATTTAATTGGACATAAAAATCTAGCGTCAGTGGTTCTTGATAAAATGTTTGTCAAATGTTTTCAAAATTATATTATAATAAATATATTTAATTTTAAAAATGATTTTCTCAAATAAGTGTTTTTAAATGTTAAATTGATTCATTAAATTCCTAATGATAATGTTCTAATGACCAAATGGGTTAGACAGTGATTATTTTATCATCCTGAAGGTCATTAAGGAATATTGTGTAGTAGAATAACATATTTGTGAAATGTGTGTAAGGAAGGCCCTCATTGTTATTTTCTTATCTTTGAGAGTTCAGTTACAATATGTAACAGAGATTATCGTAATTAGTGGTATTCTACAGTTTATAATTAATAAAAGATAGAGTGTTCTTAATGCAGTTTGACTTAATTAAGGATACTGGGCCCCACCCCATTACCTAAGAATAAGAATACCATAAGGATCCCACACCCCCTAGGGTTACTTTGGCTTCTCAAATACTCTATAAATAGAGGTACCCACGTTCAGATAGGGTCTTGTAATTTTTCTGAAGTTGGGAGAAGCGTAGAGAATTCTAGAGTAGGTGTGGATGCTTTGCTGACCGGGTCAGATCATCGTCTTGTGTTTGGTTTAGCCTTTGAGGTATTCTTCTTAATCTTCCTTGATTAAATCCTAGGATTTCATATGGTGATCATGGGAGAAATAATGTTTATGATATGTATTTTTATGAAAATTAATAAAAAATAAAAGTTTTTCAAAGAATCGAAACAACAGATAATGGGTGTTCTAGATACATGTCCAGTGGAAGAGACTTGTTTACCAAACTTGAGGAAGCTCAAGGTGGATATGTCATATTTGGTGATGGAAACACTACCAAAATCATTGGGGTAGGAACAAAAGAAGCCCCCGACATTCCACAATTCAACGAGGCTCTTTATGTGCAAGGCATTAAGCATAACTTGATAAGCATTAGCTAAATATATGATAACGACTATAAAGTTCAATTCGGTAAAGATGGCTATATGATCAAGGATCACAAGGAATACAACATCCTAGTCAAAGGAGTGAGGACAAGTGACAATTGCTATGTTATTAAACCCCATCCTCAACAAGGGGACACTTGTTTTATGATCCAAAAGGATGAGACCAATCTTTGGCATCAAAGATTAGGACACCACAACTTTAGGGATCTTGCAAGACTTAAAAAGAAAGGGATAGTCAAGGACCTTCCCAAGCTAAGAAAGGTTGATAACCCAATGTGTAAAGGTTGTCAAATAGGAAAATAAACTAGAGTCTCTCACAAGAAAGTTACATTAATAGGGACTACTAGACCCCTAGAAGTTCTTCATATGGACTTATCTAATCTAACTAGAACGAAGAGCCTAGGAGGGAAGAAATATATATTATGGTGGTGGTTGATGATTTCTCTAGATACACATGGGTAGCATTTCTAAGAGATAAATTCGAGGCTTTCAATTTCTTTTTGAACATTTATAAGAGGATTCAAGTTGAAAATGATCTAACCATTAAGCGAATTCATAGCGACCATGGAAGAGAACTTAAATTGGTGTGAAAAATTAGGAGTAAAACATAAGTTTTTAACCCCTAAACTCCACAACAAAATGGAGTGTCTGAAAGGAAGAATAGAACTCTTCTCAACATGGATACGTTAATGCTCACTAGCAAAAACATAGCCAAAAGGTTTTGGGCTGGGGCAATTTTCACAACGTGATTTGTTTCTAATTGTGTCTATCTTAGACCAGGTACATCTAAAACACCCTATGAATTGTGGAGTGGAAAAAAGCCAACTGTGAAATACTTTAAAGTATTTAGCAGCACTTGCTATGTTCTTCGAGATAGAGAACATCTAGGAAATTTTGATGGAAAGGGCGATGAGCCCATACTCTTAGGATACTCCACTACTAAGAGAGCTTACCATGTCTACAACATTAGGACTCATACCATGGAAGAGTCAATTAATATAGAGGTAGATGACTTTGAGAAAACGTATGAGCAAGAAAACTTACCAGTTGTGTTCTTTGACCATGAGAATGAGAGCTCATCTCAAATGAAAATTGAGGAATCCCAAAAGGATCAAGAAGAGCATACTTCTTAATCTAGTTCCAAGGATGATGTTGAAGAAATTTAACTTCAACCCAAGGACAAGAGGCTCACCAAAGGGTTGTCATATGGTGACATTATTGGTGATCCCAACATTGGAGTAAAGACTAGGAGACAAATTGAAAACATCCTTAATCACTTTTTCTTTACATCCAAAATAGTGCCAAAACATGTCAAAGAGGCTCCAAATGATCCGAATTGGATCTTGGCCATGCAAGAGGAACTAAATCAATTCCAAAGGAATGATGTATAGTTTCTCACCGAAAGATCAACTGACAAGAATATCATTGGTGCCAAATGGATATTCAAGAACAAACATGATGAACATGGTACAGTGACAAGGAATAAAGCCAAACTTGTTGCAAAGAGGTATACCCAAATAGAAGGCATTGACTTTGAGAAAACATTTGCCCTTGTTGCTAGGTTAGAGTCCATTAGGATTCTCTTGTCCATAGCATGTCATTTAAAATTTAAATTATATTAAATGAGCATCAAGAGTGCATTCCTAAATAGAATTCTCTAAGAAGAAGTATACGTTGAGCAACTTGAGGGATTTATGGATCCACATTTGTCAAACTAGGTATACAAACTCAAGAAGGCACTTTATAGTCTCAAGCAAGTGCCAAGAGCTTGGTATGAGAGACTCACTAGATTCCTTCTTGATCACCATTTTGATTGAGGGAGTATACTCATTTTTTAGATACATGTAGATGATATCATTTTTGGGTCTATTAGTGAGGAGATGTCTCATGGTTTTTCCCAGACAATGAAATTAGAATTTGAGATGAGTATGGAAGGAGAATTGAGGTTCTTCATCTTCAAAAGAAGCAAACAAGTGATGACATCTTTTTGAGCCAAACCAAGTTTGCAAAAGACCTAGTCTCCAAGTTTGGGTTGCAAGAATCTAAACCAGTTAGCACCCACATTAGCACAAGTGATAAGATCACTAAAAACCTTGAGAGAGCCTATGTCGACTCCACCTACTATAGGAGCATTATTGGGAGTTTACTCTACTTGACTGCGAGTAGACCAAACATTTCCTTTAGTGTAGGTGCATGTGCTAGATATCAAGTTGCTCCTAAAGAATCACATCTTAAGGAAGTTAAGAGGATTATCCAGTGTGTCCAGACTACAGAGTTTGGATGTGGTACCCATTTGACACATCTGAGATTAATGGGTACTTAAATGCTGACTGGGCTAGCGATGTAGAAGATTACAAAAGCACGAGTGGAGGTTGCTTCTACGTAGGCAACAATCTCGTTTCTTGGTACAATAGGAACAAAACTTCATCTCATTGTCAATTGTGGAGGCGAAGCATATTGCAGCTAGTAGTGGATGCACCAAACTCTTATGGATAAAGTAAATGCTAAGAGACTATGAGTTGGAGCAAGGCACCATGAGTCTATTTATAGACAACAAGAGTGCTATTGACATCTCTAAAACTCCTGTCCAACATTTTAGGATAAAGCACATTGACATTAAACACCATTTCATCTACCATTTGGTAGAAGAAAAGGTTGTGTCCTTGGACTATGTCAAGATTGGAGATCAACTTGTTGACATCTTAACCAATCTTCTTGATTCCAAGAGGTTTGAGTACCTTTGGAGTGTTATAAGATTGTGCACCATTTACAGAAATCATGTGGGTTTTTTCAAGTACATGAAGTGCAGTGATAGGAGTGGAAAAGGATCAAGGGAGCATGGTTTGTACTTTGGTAGAGAGTGGGGAGATCCCACTCAAAAACTTTTGAGCAAAAAATGCTCAAAACTAGAGTCACAATCGATTGATAGATCAATTGCAAATCTTGTAATTGATTATGCCCAAACCGATTACAGATCTCATAATTGATTTCGGGGGTATTTTCATGACAGATTTTGTATGCAATTCAAATAGGCACCATAAGAGATTTCTACACATTTTCACCCAAAATTACGCCTGTTTGTATCCCCAGAGCTCCTAAGCCTAGTGCTTTGATCTCCCCTCTCAAGATCTAGCTTTTTCATAGGATTTCATGCCTCCTCGCATGAAGAAGACCATGTTGAAGGGTGGTTCCTCATCCAATCCTTCTTGGAATCCCGGCAAGAGGCCTATGGTGGATTCTCTACCCCAACCAATATCGAAGAGGAATGTCGGTTCCTTCTCTCCTTGTCGCAATGCTACGAGCCTAGAGCAGTATTAGAGGTACTTTTCTAAAAGATCCATCATCAATGAACGTTTCATAGAACTTAAGACGTTATGCACTACCAGGATTTTGGAGATTTTGGAGGAAAGATAGTAGCTATCCCTCATATCCGTGAATAGGCCAATCCAAGAAGTGTAGATTTTTTATGCCAACTTCTTAAATATCAACAATGTTTCTCACACCTTCTGGATGATGGTGAATGGGGTGCCTTTGAAGCTCAGCCTCAACTACATCTCCCACCTACTTGGGGTGCCTCACGTCACACATGACCCCATTGCCTTCCCGATTCACAAGCTCTCTATGGAGTAGAAGGGAGCCCGAGTGGAGAGGCTTTGTGGTTGATTTGCTGATAAGTCTGAGAAATTGTCACAAAAGGACTGTTAGCTAATTATTCAAGTTCTTCACCACATTTGCACCTACAACATCCTCCCTACCACCAACCGGAGCAATCTCACAGACGACACTACCTATCTGATCGATGCCATCCTTGATTCTTAGAGGATCGACCTACCTTCCATTATTTGCTAGATGATGATACGGGCACACGATTCAACTCACTCTATAGATAGCTTGCCTTATCTTATGCTTGTGAATCTCATCATGCAAGCGGAGAAGGTTCCCTTTAAGGTTGCATCTAAGGGCTAGAAGGATGGGAGATCAATGGGTCACGGGACCCTAAGGAAGATGGGTCTGATCCAGACTGATGCAACAGTTCCATCCTCAACCTCCACACTAAGACTAGGGCCATCCAGACACCACTCTACGTCAGTGAAGTCCACCATGATGGGACTTCTCCACACATTAGTACACAAAGTCACAAAAGTCTTGAAGAATCAAAAGACTCTTGCCACCAATCAGAAGAAGCTAGTGGCAGGATACAATGCCAATCATCCAGATCATCCCATAGAGCTGGGATCAGTCAATGGCTCCGACAGTGATGCTGAGCCCGAGGATGAAAAGGCTTTTGATGTTCCAACTCCTTAGCTTCAAGAGGATCCCCATTCTGAGGATGAAGATGCTACAATTGGTGGTACTGCTAGTGGTGGTGACTCTGATGGAGATGATGAGGAGGATGAGGATGAGAGTGACATGGATGAAGGTAGGGGAGATGTAGGTGGAGACAGAGAGGGAGCAAATGATGATGATAGTGATTTTGGAGATAATTGAGTGTTGTGGTTTCACCCATATTTCTTTCCCTAAGGGGCATATATCTTATATTTTTTCTTGAGTGGTATTTCCTTGTCTAGATGGAAACTTTTTGTATAGATGTATTCGTGCCCAGAGAGGCATTAGTTTCATTGTTAGGTTGCCTGTACTTCCCTATAGGGGCCCTTTTGAATGAATGAGGCTTGTACTTATTTATTTTCCCTAGGTGAGTCCCCTAATGTTTATTTGTAGCCTCATGGGCTTGATATTGTACTACAATTTTCTAATGAATAGATTCTATCTTACCTAATTTCTCTTTCCTTTATGTGGCTTATGGTTTATTTGTTTCCGTACTTATCAATTCTTGCCAAAAAAAGGGGAGAAATAGTTCAAATCCATTGATTGAGTGGTTATAAGATGTGAAAGTGAGGGGAAGTCACTTTACACATGTAGGGGGAGTTACAACCAAAATAGGGGGAGTAGAGCACTCAAATAGGGGAGCAAACACTAAAAAAAAAAACACAAAATTTTTAAAGACTTATTCAAACTTGTTGAATTTAAAACACCTAATTTTACTCATGTAGTTGTTCTTTATCTTGTTCATATCTTTGTCACTTGTCATAAGGAAGGTTTTTGTTTTGTGGTTGTGAGTGTAGGATTTTTTGACTCAAAGCACAAGTCATGAAGACCAATGTGTTAAGTTTAATGATAAGTCTTGTGAATTATTGAGTCCATGTAATTGGGTTGTGGGGAATCATGTAAATTATCTATTTAAGCGTATTTGGGTTTTGCCATGGAATTGACAAGGGGGAGATTGTTGATGTATGTCAATCCCATGGTAAAATGTGTAGTAGTATGTGTCTTGTAAGTGTCCTATGCTCTCACAAGTCCAAGACATGAAGACAAGAAGGACCAAAGACTTAAGGAAGAGACCAAAAACTACCTCAGATTTTTCACACTAAGAAAGGTATAAAGCATGCATTACATATTATTTTAATACCTTAAAATTAATATAGACATGGTGATAGGTTTCTCACAAAACCCAAAGGAAAAAGGCCCAAGGACAGACCCCCATACAGTGCCAAAACCAAGTGTAGAAAATTTAGGAGCCGTAATCGATTGCAAATCGAACAATCGATTTTGGCGCAATTGGTTGTAAATCTTGCAATTGATTGCGAGAAAGATCTAGGAGCAGACTAAGACTCTAGTGGTCAAATCCCATAGCACGCAACTAGTTATGGAATAGATTTGGACCAAAATCCCCAGACTTGAAATTAATTTGGGATCAAGCAATCAATTGCGAGCCTAATTGTGAGCTGTAATCGATTCGAATCAAGCAATTGATTGTGAAGGAAAATTTGGAACAAAATTAAAACACGATCTTTTTTCAAATTTGAACTCCATTTTTTGAAATCTAAGGCTCCAAAATGTTTCCTATTATAAAAGATTCCAATCCAAAGGCCTTGGGTTCTCCTCACCACTATAAAAGGGAACTTTTTCCATTTGGGTAAAGAACTCCAACACTCCAAGCTGTTTTAGAGAGAGCTCCAAAGTTTGCTATATTGAGAGCCTCCCTCACTGTGAAAAACACCATTGCCCCATTGGTTTTGAGCTTGAATAGCTAACATCATACATTAGAATCACTCTCTCTTTCTCTCATCTTGAATACCATTATACTACTATTGAGGAGAACTTGTGGTGAGCCCTTCCCTAGAGGAAACTCACATTTAGCTGAGCTCAAGGGCACTAGAGCCTAGTATTTGGAGTTTATGGGTAGCTAAGGCAAAGTAGCTCAACAAGGAGCACCCCACTTTGAGCAACTAGCAACATCAATCAACTTATGGTAATGTTTTGCTTTACTTTGCATTCATACTTATCATTGTTCTTGCTTTACTTCCATCAAAGATCAGTGGTTACAATCTTAGCCAAAGAAATGAGCAAGCACTGACAAACTTAGCCAAAGAACAGGCTTCACATGCCCAAACCAAGGCTGCCTTAGAAGCTAAGACACTTTTAAGTACAGAAGCTGAGGTCTCACGTGAGTGCACCCAACATTGGAATGAAACCCAAGTCGAGCTCATCCACTCCCTAAATACAGTCATGGGTTCATGCATTGAGAAAACAGATCTTCTCCTTGGGCTACAAACTAGTATTACCTCCACCACCCCTTCCCATGGTGCCTGATCTTTAGATTATACTTTATGCTTTCTTTTCTGATGTATTGGGGCAAATACCCACTCCTTTTGTAATCATTTTCGATATGTATATTATACAAAGTTTTGTTTCCAAAAATCTCATAATTAATTAAAGGACATGAATTCACCTGTATGATATATGCACTTGTAAAAGCATCTGGCTACCAATTATGAATGAATGAAAAGAATGAACCCTAAAAGTAATAACAATAATACCCCTTTTTCTTTCAAAATTAGTTAATCAAGCTACAATTGTTCCCCTAGAGACTTGACTGCAGAAGAAGGCACATTGTAGCAAAGTTATGGCAGATAAGTCAATACCTCTACCTACGGCAATCACTACACCTCTTACCCTCCCGGAGACATCCCTAGGAAATCCATCTCCTAGTAGAATGGGTCCCGAAGATACCCTCTCGAACGGGTTTAAGTCTGAAGTTGAAAGATTGATGAGGGACTTCATGTCCCCGCATGGTTGGACATCCACCCCCAAACGTGGTCAATCCTCTTCATCACCCCAAACCTCTCTACCATCTCTCAGCCAACCTAGCACCAATGGGCAGCCTTAAATTCCTACACTCACTAAGTTGGAGAAACTAATGTTTGAATACTTGTTAAAGAAAGGAGGACCTCATAGCCAGAACCTAGTCTCTAAGCCACCACCACCTCGCAGTACTGTTGAGCAGACTCCACTACATGGCTAGTCATACACACAGGGCCCCATCTATGTCATAGCCCCACTCCAAGCCACAACCACATACATGCAGCTGGAACCTCAGGCCGCCTTCGACCTAGAAGAGCAGTATGGGCCATCAACATCTAGCAAAAAGGGGAAGGATAGTGTTGCTACTCTAAAGGATGAAACCAGTGCACAACTAGCTAAGCTTGTAGCAGATGTAGAATTGATGAAAGGGGGGCAGTCCCCATCTTTATAGACTTCGAAGATCTCTATATCCACCTTGGGAGTGTACTACCACTAAACTTCCAATTGCCAAGTGTTGAGAAGTATAATGGTACCACCTGTCCCAGGATGCATCCACGCATGTATTGCAACGCTATGTTCCAATGGGCACATGATGAGTGTATCTTAGTCCAGATGTTTAGCCAGAGTCTAGAGAAGAATGCGGAAAAATGGATAGCAAGCCAAGAAAAGTGCAACATTAGCACATAGAGGGCCTTGACACGGTCATTCCTAAACCATTATAAGTTCAATCTTGAGATGCTACCAACCTGGGACGAGATTGAAGGGATGAGACCCATGACGGGAGAAAGTATCAGGAACTTTACTTATAGGTGGAGATTAAAAACCTCAAACCTAAAATATCCTATGTCTGAGGAGGACATGATATACACCTTCATGAGGATGTTGGGTCCTACCTACCAATTGATGCTCCTGACTGCTTCATAGAGCAACTTCGCCGAGGTTATTGACAAAGACGCAAAGATAAAGTTGTCCATCAAGGCAGGTTTAGTGCAAGATACACCACTTACCCTTGCTAGTTCCACCAGAACCAAGCTGAAGAAAGCAGTAGTCACCTGACCAAAAGAAAATCTTGTCCAAGCCATTGAGGTCCCTCGACCCAGTCAGAATATCAGTCATGTTCTGCCACTGCCACAGTCGACCCAGAATTATCCAACAGCCATGAATATCATTCCTCTATAGCAGTTGTACTAACCCAGATACTCGGGCACACCCGGAGAAGAGAAGAAAAAGAGAAAATTCACCCCATTGCCCTACTTTTATAAATACACCATGGAATACCTCGTTAAAAAGAGGTTGTTGTAACCAATTAACCTAAGACCTCCACCTTATCCCCTACCCTACCGCTATAATTAAGCAGAACATTGTGAATACCATCAATCCCCAAGGTATAACATTGATAGGTGTTATTGCCTAAGACACGACATCCAAGACCTAATCGATGAGAGAAAGATATTATTTGATCCCACACCCACCAATCCTCCACAAAATTCTAACATCATCTAAAATGCGTTCCCTGACTACTAGCCACCAAAAGGGGACAACTTGATCAGTCTCACCAACACCCGGTTTAATCTCTCCAGCTACATCACCAAGATCTCAGAGCTTAAGAAAATCATCTTCTTGTCTGACATTAATCAAGTGTCTACCCTAAATAGACACTCCCCTAAGCCTATCCCCCCTCATGAATATGAGCACTTGCACACATGTGGGATATGGCCCCAGCTAGCCCAGTAATAGTCCTCCCCCTTGATGTAAACATGTACAGGAAAGGTTTAGCAACCCCTGACCCATTTTCATCACCCCATATCATCCCATCACTAT
>JAOXJP010227618.1:0-11269 GCA_025762735.1 Platanus orientalis | reverse complement strand
CGGAATGGCGGAACAGGATTCATGTAGCCAACCCCAAATAGTTGGGATAAGGCTGTTTGTTGTTGTTGTTGTTGTTGGTTTTAGCATGAGTATAAGCTGTTATTTTTCATTGGTTTTGAGCATGGGTTTAACATTGTCCTACTTATAGGTTTTACTACACAAACATCTTTTACATTGTACCGTTATATAATTACATATTATTCTATATATGCATGGATTTCAAAGTACCGCTTTGTATCTGAGGATTTTGTTTTGGACACAATCATCCAGTTGCATTAATAGGTGAAGACAACACTAGTTGCCCACCAACCATTGATGCCTTGGGGGATTTTTGTTGGCTAACCCTTGATGTCATAGGGGATTTTTGCAAGCTAACCCTTGACGCCTTAGGAGTTTTTATAAGCTATATTGGTCTATTGACCCATTTCAAGTACCCAATCACCGAGTCACATTAATAGGTGAAGACAACACTAGTTGCCCACTAACTCTTGATACCCTGGGAGACTTTTGTGAGCTAACCCTTGATGTCATAGGGGATTTTTGCAGGCTATATTAGTTTACTGACCCATTTTAGGTACCCAATCACTGAGTCACATTAACAAGTGAAGAAGGCACTAGTTGTCCACCAACCCTTGATGACCTATAGGATTTTTGTGGGCTAACCCTTGACGCCCTAGGAGATTTTTGTGGGTTACATTGGTCTTATGATCCCATTTTTGGACCTACTCACCAGGTAGCATTAATAGGTGAAGACGTCACCAATTGTCCACCATTTTTGTTTGAGATTTCATTTTTGTTGAGGACCCTACTTGGGTCATATGATTTCTGTTTTGTTAGAGGCCCTATGTGGGCTAATCCGTTGATTTTAATACGAGGTGTTTTGACGAGGTTTAGTTTAGGAACCTTATATGGATTGAGTTGTTTTGATCCAATGTATGTTTTGTTATAAACCCTTTATGGGTTATATGAATTTTAAGAGTTGTATTAGGCTTTCATGAGCATGCATCTGTTTTGATATCTATTAGCTAAGGCAACTCATTTGGAAGGTGCTAAGACCTATTTATATATAAGTATTTTGTAGGGACCATTACATTACATTGCATGTGCCCTAATGAGCTACGCAGTACCTATTTTAGTTATGAGCTCTGTTGATTTAGTCTTCACACTTCTAACACCTTTACTAATTTTTTTATCATTGTTATTGTTAGATTGACTCTTTTATATGTTATAGTGTTCTGATTTGGTATTGATCCCACTCGTGCATATCTAATTTATTTCTTGGGACATTATATATGTTTTGCCATGGGTTTTATAGTTTACCCATTTCTATGCTTTTTTAAAACTAGTAAAATTTTGTAGTTCAATTAGTTAAAGCATTAGTTATTGCATGATAATTCCATGGTTTAAAACAAAATTTCTCGAAATTTTCCTCCTTCAAGGGGTAGTGAAATGAAATACAAGGGGAATACAAAAATTCCAAAATTTCTTCAAAAATGTCACTAAAAATATGTCGATATTAGCGAAACATTGACGAATATTTGGCCAACTTTCACTGGTATCAATACTTTCAACAAAAATTATTATGCATGAGCCACACCGATCTTAAATCTATTGTTTGCTATGATTTTTGATCTATTGATTCTAGATCAAAAATGATAACACCACTTAAAACCTTTCCAGTAACAATATTGTTTAATTTCTATTTATAAAATAATTAAAATGATTTCTTTTTAGAAATGATAAAACATATATTTATATAATTAATTTTTTTGGAGTATGTATGCATAAGTTAGATATGTGCTACGGAAACTATTGTATAACTTTGTTATATAAAGTTTGTTTACAAAATGACTAATTTAAGATGAATTATGACATGTTTGATAGTCATTTGTCTAAAAAAATGACTAGTAACCATTTGTTTATTATTTTAATTTATTTGTACATGACTTAAATGCTTTACATAGTTATTTGAGTCCAGAGTGTGTAATCATGCTCAACATAGATTGAAATTTTCATAACAGTTCACATTGAAATTTTCATAAATTTTATAATATTTTGAAACATTCTAGTGAAATTTCTATTAATCTTTTTGACGAAAAATCCATCAAAATCTAAATTTTGAACCTTGGATAGGTTTAAAATTCAAAACTATATCTCAACATTAATTTTTTTTTAAATTCATGGGTCGGCCTGAAGCCTGGCCCGAGGCCTGATCAATTAATTAGAGTTGGGCTTGGGCCTACCATGGCCCAGCCTAAGCCCAGCCCATGCCCACCCCTATATACCCTATACGAATCTGACCTGCCAACATGAATTACCACATAACCCGTGAACCCAATATGAACTCAACATGAAATAAGTGGGTTAGGGTTGACTGTCAACGTGTTTTGGGTCAAAGCGGGTCAACCTGCTTTGGCACAATTAATAAATGGGTTGGGTTTAGGTTAAGCCATATAGTCGTATACCCTTATCTCAACACGACATGAACCTGATCCGCTAACACAAATTGCCACCCCTAATATTATGTAGTTAGTCTATAGGGTCCCATAGATGGAGTCTTTGAATAGGTCTTCTCATCCCTCCATGTGGAGGAGACATAAGAAGCCTTTCTTCCTATCTTAAATGCAGTAACTGAACAATAATAGTTGCCTATCAAAATTCCTCTAACAATAGAAATTTGTCAAAAATTCTCTTTGCAATGAAATTATTGTTTAAGGTTGTGTTTAGAAATCACCTGGAATGAAATCATTTCATTTTGGTTTACATAGCATTAAAAAGCATAAGTTAATCTAGCAGAATTGAAAACTTCAGGGATAGGGGTTCTTTATGGAGGGGTGACGACGCAGATTCAGACCATCCATCTGATTCCATGCCAACCAGTTTTGAATTCCATTGAGTTTTCATCACTTGATCTGTCAGAGACTCCTTGCCACATGATAGAGGGCTATTGGGCTGAATCCTGTCACGAACCTCTTAAATCTGACCTATATCACCATAGAAAGAGATGCGCTTGGCATTATTAAGGGCTTAAACCAAAATCCTAATATTTGGCCTTGGCGTATCAGCCCAATTATAAGATAATGTTCTATCTTTTTTTTTTTTCTTTCTCAAGTTTTCTTCTGTCTCGTAAACGGGGGAACTAACTCAATGTGTTCCAGCAACAAACAAGGCCTCTATGAGAAATGAACTCATTTCTACTATTCTTAACATCCAGAGGATAACACAAATCTTAGGTGATGAATTTATGAGCTCAAATGTAATGTAAATCAAAATAAAATGATTTCGTTCCATGTATTTTTCAAAAGCAAAGTAATTTATACTAGGTGTAATAAAGGTCCAGTGGAACTTAATGGGCCTTGTAAGTGTCCACTTATTTAGCCTGGCTAAAATACAAGCCCAAGTATAATCCGTTGGTAGGCCCCTAGTGAGACCAAATTCTTCCAAAAGCATGCTGAGCCCGAAGCCATTTGGGCAATAGAAGCCCAGATCTGCACATGCAATTTCATTAAGTGTAAATGACAAATCTCTGTAGTGTGTAAAAAACAAGACAAAAAAACAAAACAAAACAAAACAAAACAAAACAAAACAAAACAAAAAATTAAAAAAAAAATCTTATCATTTTGTTTGGGGTCTCTCTCTCTACTAAATTATAAGACATTTCTTTAAAGGTTTTGGATGTTTATTTAAACACAGGACCCTAGGGTATTAGAAGAGGTATGAGAGTCCCCAAGACTTATTCATTGTAACCAACTCCCCAAGACCCTAAGGTGTTAGAAGAGGTATGAGAGTCCACAATAACCATGTTCTAATACCATATTAAGAAGTAAATTAACCAATTCTATTAGAAGAGGTATGAGTTAATATGCTTTTTATAATCCAACAAAATAAGCATTGGTGAGCAGCCGGCCAAGTGATAAAGCTGTGCCTCAGAATGTCCTATAAGAACCACAATACAATGCAACCCAATGGTTTCATTAAGATCAGTCCTTGACCTTAATTCTAATTAAAGGTGTCAATTAGGCTGGGTTGAGTTTGGGCCCATCTTTCAAGTTCAAGGTTTTATTTGGGTCAAGTTTGGGCATTCAATTTCTGTCCGATACCCAGCCCAGCCTCACATGAAATAGTTTTAAACTACAGCCCAGCCCGAAATAGTATAAAATATAGTCCAGCCTAGCATGGACCGAAATTGGTATAGCTGCATGAGCTTTCATAAGGGCATTTGTGACCCATTACCAGTCCAAATTTAACTAATCATTCATATTTTCAAAGTATTTAGGGACAGTTATAGGCTCAATGTCTGCTCAAATTTAAGGAGATTTAAGTTTGGACGGGCTGAACTTGGCCCGAAGCCAATAGTTTTAAAACAGACTGATTTTGGGCTCGGGCTGAGTTCGGGCACATGTAACTGATTTTGGGCTGACCTTGGCCTAGCCAGGCCGGGTCCAATTGACAGTCCTAACTAATCAATCTCAAGCATCTCATGCTGCAAACCACTCGAGAGCATGACTATGGGAGTTCTACATCTTTTGTCCACGACTTGAAAGCATTGGCTTGGCAACTAACTTTGCTCATGGTAAGCAAAATGCTGGTTAATCATGTTTGTAGTCAAGTACTCAAATTGCTTACAAGTGAACGGATATGAACGGCCCATCTAGAAAACCTTTCCCCAAGTTCAACTTATGATAATAAAAGAATGATTGCTCTGGTTACTACAAAGTTAAATGGTAATAATAATGGGAAACTCCTGTGACGCATAATGATGAACAAGAAATGGTAAGAGACCGAAAAGAAGAGGAAAAAAAAGATTATGAGGTATTGACAACAAGAAAGTCAAAGCAAAAAACAAGAAATGAAATAGGGAGCAGATGTCCTGTCCAGGATTAGGTGTCCAAGACACCAGGGGACATCAAATGAAACAAAATGTGTGGGAATTTGAAATTTCATCCAACTTTAACCCATTTTATTCCATATGACGTCCTCGGTGTCCTGGATGGAAACCATCCTGGACAGAACATTTATTTCATATGAAATATATTGTCAGCATGTGGTGTGGGGATAGGGGGGGTGCATATAGGGTTAAAACCATAAAATCTGTTTTCAAATGAAAAAGTAGGTATCTAAAATAAGGAGGGTATTGGATTAAAACCGGCATGGATTTGGTGCACTTCCCTAAAGAATGCCTAAGGTTTGCCCTACATCAAGAGCAAACACATCGGTGCTGAAAAAAGTGATTTACCCCGGGGTGGGGGGACTTTCACTTTTCAGCGCCGATGTGTCTGCCCTGCATCAAATCTTGGGGGATTAAACTGTGACAAAAGTTCTATCCAAGATTTTGTATGTCCCATTGTGTCCTACACACAAAGGCTGGGTGCATAGGGTTAAAACTGTAAAAACAGTTTTCTGATGAAAAAAATAAGTACATGTAAGAACGGGCTGTACATGTAAGAAGTGTTCAAATGAACATTTGCTCTCTATTTGAAAAAGTTCAAAGCACCAAATTCAAAAAACCATCATGTATCAGACTATGGTAGAGGACACGGTAGAACATACAACATCTTGGACAGAACATTCGCTCCTTAAAAATGCGTTCAAATGAAAAGGCAGTACCCAAAAGGTGGTACTAAATTTTTTTTAAAAATCACGTGTCAGCTTGTGCTGTTGGGACACGGGGACAGAAATTTGGATGTAAGAGATCCTTTATAATGTATAATGCATAAAACTTTTTTTGTAATAAATGAAAGCAGCTACTCACAAACAGAGAGAGAGAGAGAGAGAGAGAGAGATGCAATTTTAGTTGTGAATGAATTTGACAGAAGACACTTTTACGTCATATGAAATAGTTAAAGTAACTTGATTAAGTGACATGGAATAATAGAAAGTAAGAATCAACCTGTGATTAAGTTACATGTTTTTCATCGATGATATGGGTTTCTTAGATAGCCTTGTCAATTATTAATAATAATAAAAAAGACAACCTTCTCAACAACACCAATGAGTTGATAAAATTAATAAACCTAAATCATCTTAAAATTATCATCGAATCTGTTTCCGTGTATTTCAAAGAGCTATTTTACCACTACAAAAGTAAATATTTCAAATCAGGAACGTAAGAACCCCACAAAGATGAAACACAAATCAATGATGTCCCAAATCCTTTCTATCTATTATAATGGACCTAGATATGCAAGGGGGAACGAGGCATGTAGTCAAATGCCATGCTTCTCTTTTGATAATTCATGCTTAAACATAGTTATCCTAGGTTCTCTCTTGATTGCTCTACAGGTGACAGATAGAAGTCGTGAACATTTTATTAAATTTAAAAATCGTGTGAACAAGGCAAGATTCATACATTGACATAATCATACCCTTTTATGGGCTTAAAAAATTTAAACATATACATATACAATTCACTGTTTTCCGTTATATATATATATTGGTAATCTCTTTTCCGTTATAATTCCCTTATTATGTTAGGCTTTCCCTTTGGACTAACTTTTCACATGAAATAAAAATTAAGTTGCATCTCTAGTTGTACCTTTTATATGTTTAGCTATTTATCATTATTTGCTACAAAGTTGAATGCTTCATTTTCATCAGACATGTTGCACCCCGCATCTAAAATATGAAAGTTTAGATAATCCAGATCCAACACAATATGTTAGATTAAAAATTTGGTAATTTCGAACACAATGATCATCATCAACGTTCAAGTGACCTAGACATATTTTATGGTGAGTTGGAGAACCCTTTGATCAACTGGGCTGGACTTTAGAGGCCCAATGTGTAAATAAAAAGGCCTTAAAACTCAAAAATGACCCAAGTGTGATCAATCACGAATAAGGGGTACAGTCTTTGGTTCCCCTATAGGTGACCGATCACAAACCTCATGACCGGTCACGACTCGAATTTTGAGAAAAATCATGAGCACATATGAGATGACATGTCATGCTGTTATTTGACCCCTACATGAGTGGTATCTCTTTTTAAACGAGTTCTAACCCTTTTTAGACCTATTTTAGGTCATTTAGATTCCTTAGAAAACAAAGTAAAAGAGTGAGATTAAAAAAAAAAGGTTTGAAAGAGAAAGATAAAGTTCTTTTCCAATTAGATAAGTTTCACTTCTAACTTTGAAAATCTGCTAGAATATGTATTTTTCTTTCTAGATCTAACCTAAATGAGTATGAATTTCTATTTTTCTAACTTAGTTTATATGTTATAACCATGAAATACCTTGTTGGCTTATAAAGAAATGAATTTTGGATAGAAGAAAGATGTTTTTGGTTGATGATTCACCCCAAACTCAAGAGTAGAAGCATTTTGTGAGTGGATATGTTGTTTATACACACTATCCTTTCTTAAGATCTTAAATTTTTTTATTTCTAAGCTTTGTCTTGGTGGATTCATCTCTAATGCTCTTGAGAATGCTGATTTTTTACTAGTAGATTATAGTTTCATAATATAAGCATGTTAGTTAGTAATTTCCTTATGGGTTTCGTTGGCTTCTTTAGCTATGTTGTATTATTGTGAATGGAGTTTTGTAGAATGGATGAGATGGTCTCTATTCTATGTGATGAAGTTTGGAAGTTTGATTTACTTGTGTTGTAGAAATTAAAAGGTTTCTTGTAATGAATATTGGGTTTCCCTTTTGATTTCTTTTGAGTTCCTTAATTTTTGCATTCTACATATTTGATAAAATGTTTCTTACTGTTTTTCTTTACTATTTCTATGTTTCTTGGATGCCTTTGGGTTACTTGCATGAATTTATTGTTCTCTTTGGTAGATTTCTTCAAATACATGTTGGTTCATAGTAATTTGTGATATTTTATGGATTCCCATATTAGGATCTTAGAATTCATGTATAATATATTAAACTTTACATCTATTAGGAATGTTTAGTGGTATAAGCATGTTACTTTTAACATGAATTGTCTTGCTTTCTCATAGAACTTTTTACTTGGATTTTCTATGTAGTTTATGAGGTATTAAATCACTTGATGCTAGTATTGATGACATGCTAGTTTGGGTCCTTCATGAGTTAGGATGCATGGATAATTTTTATATACGACATACTTATGTAGTAGTTGTTTTACTATACATGAACATGGATTTGGCTTCGGATTTGAACAAGGATTTTTATACGATATACCCCTAAGTAGGAAAATGTTTTCGGATTCGAAGACCCCTAAGTAAATTAGCCTTTATGACTTCAAGTACCCAATTGCTGAGTCACATCAATTGGTGAAGATGACACTAGTTATCTAGATATTTCTATATGTTATATAGTCTATGGCTATCGGAGACCCTTATATAGTTTGGTTGGACGTAGCCCTAGAGACCCTTTACATGGGCTACCCCTCGTTGGACGCGGAGACCCTTTTATGGGTTACAGTTTTCGAACTATCGAAGATCCTTTGTGGGTTACAGTCTTTGGACTGTTGGAGACCCTTTATGGGTTATAGTCTTAGATTGTCAAAAACCCTATGTGGGTTACATGTTTTGCTTTATTAGAGACCCTACATGGGTTATACAATTTTGGATTCAGATTTGGAGACTTTATGAGAGTTATATGGTTTGGAGTTGGTTTAGATTTCTCAAAAACTATTATAGATTCATTGGTATTTGATGACAACTTGGTATTTGAACCATTGTGGGTTTTGGCACATCACATGTAGCTTACTTTTGTTTACTTTGCATGCATCTATCTAGCTATATAATACTTGGTAGTTGGTTTATGGAAAATGGCATGTAGCTTGCCTTTGTGCTCAATGTGTCATGAAGATGATGTGTCTGTTAAACATTGTCTGGTAACATGTTAAAAGCATAGGGATATTTGGGCTCATATAGGATTTTCGGAGGTGGTGAGCTTAGAGGATTTGGGGCGATTTAGTGAGTGGCTAGAATCGTGGGTGTATAAGCGATCTTTATCAAAGCAAGAGAAAAGAATAACGATATCCTGCATTGCATTGTTAGCCTAGACAATCTGGCTGCACCAAAATAAAACTATCTTTAAACATCAGCCTGCTAACTATGGTAGTGTTATTGTGTTGTTTCGCAGGGCTATGAGGGATCTTCTCCAGTCCCTCCATTTTGGCTATGGTGAGGTTAGCTCCCATCATGTTCCTAACCCAGTCTAAGTGGCATTTCCACTAAGTGAATGCAAGATAATTAAGGTGGATGTTGCATTCGTAGCTAACACCAGAATGATGGCAGCTAGTGCAGTTTGGGTGGATTTTGATGATCGTGTGTTAAGCATAGGTGTTTCAAAGTGGACTATGCACGATATTCTTTTGGGTGAAATGCATGCTATTTTGTTAGGCCTCCTCCAGGTGCAAAAGCTTTCACTCCAACATGTCAAGGTGGTAAGCGATTCAATGCAGGTGGTCCAAGGGATCAATGGCCAATAGGATAAATGTCCATGAAGAATCTATAGCTTAGTAGCAGATATTGTAAATATAAAATCTTTAATTTTTGTCTATAATATTAAACATATTCCTAGATATTTAAACTTGACAGCTCATGAGCTTGCCAAGTCAGTTGTCTCCTTGTCTTGGGTGGAGTCAGGTTCTTCTCGGTTCTCTACTGAAGAAGCTTTCCTTTACTAATGCAATTTATTTATATAAAAAAAAAAAAAACACTTGATTCTAGTAGAAATACATGCATATTAATGTCGATGCATGTATTTTTATACTTTGATTCTCTCTTCTACTTTGGATCACTCTGTCTATTGCTATACATGTTTTACTTTCATTTTGTGTTATATAAACTGCATACTCTTCCGTTAAGTCCATCAAGCTTACCCTAATTAGCACCTCCCATAAATAACTAGGTGTACAGATTTGATTGCGCCTATGATGAGGTTGTAATGTTTGGAGGTCAAGCGGCTGGCCAAGTATTCTATCTTAGCCTTATTTCAGTTTTCTTTAGTTTATTTGTGTTTGGACAAGAGACATGTATATTTGATATTATGGGATGGACCTCTTCATGGGTGATACTAGTATTTTTTTCATTATGAGCATGTTAAGGCCTTTGAATAATTAAGATATTTGGACATTATGCATCCTTTTATTTCCGTTGTATTTACTTTGGATTATAACTACTTCTATTATTTCACTGTGATATGATTGAATAAATGGATTTAAATGAAAGTGATTTAAATAGATAAACATGAAAGGATAATATATTATATAGAAAGTGATGTGAATTGGTAAGAAGGTTGATGACTCACTTCAAGTTCATTAATCTCTTCACTATGAGAAATGGGTTCAGGGCGGGTCATTCCTATGTCACGGATCTGGACGTGGCCCACATCATGGCCCGCGGATTCGTGTCGTGACAAGACAAGTGTCCAAACACTTTGGTGTAAAGTTATCTATATAATGTCCTAAATTTTGGATAGTAATGCAGACTACAAATTGGTCTAATGTATTGTCATAAATATAACTGATAAAAAAATGTAAGGCCTAAAACAGGTAAAGGCATGAACATGGGCCAGAAAAAAAAGTCCAAGGTCGGCCAAAGATAATGCAACATGGTCATGGCCTAGCAAGGACCCGAAAATGATTTTTAATATTGGGTTGGGGCTTCCATTTTAATATGTGCTTAAAATCCAGCTTGGATCAAACCTGGGTATAAGCCTAAGGTTGATCTAGACATAAGCCTAGATTTGAGTTTGGGATTGGGTAGAATGGGAAGTTCACAATGCCAATTAGGTGGAGGGGGGGAGAGGCTATTGGCACCCCCAAAAGTCTTCACCACACCCAAAAAAAATCCTATTTTACCCCCTCCCTAAACTACCCCTCCTTCCTCCCTCCTCCCTTTTTTTCCCCGACGTCTCTCTCCCTCCCTCTCCGGCATTCTCTCTCTCCTCTCCCTCCCTCCCTCTGTCTCTTCCTCTCTCTCCTCTCCCTCCTTCTCCCTCTCTCTCTTCCTCTTTCTCTTTCTCTTCCTCTCTCTCTCCTCTCCCTCCCTCCCTTCCTCCTCTCTTCCTCTCTCTCTTCTTCTCCCTTCCTCGGTTTTTTTTTTTGGCAGGGGGGGCAATCAGAGGTGTAGGTCCGAGTAAGAGCCCGTTTGGACCTGCACCTCCGAACATCCCCCCGCAAAAAAAAAAAAACAAGGGAGGAAGGGAGAAGGAGAGGGAGGAAGAGGAAGAGGAAGAGGAGAGAGAGAATATGCAGGAAAAAAAATAGTGGGGGGAAGGAGAGGAGAGAGAGAGGAAGAGAAAGGGTGAGAGAGAGGGCGGAGGGAGAGAGAGAATCTCGGAGAGGGAGGG
>JAOXJP010227617.1:0-11270 GCA_025762735.1 Platanus orientalis | reverse complement strand
GGATATCTGCCCCGGCGTTGATATCAACCCTTGTTTCATTATCTTTTGAGTTGGGTTGTCATTTTTTTTTTTTTTTTTTCCGGGGGGGGGGTGTGGTGTGCCCCTAATTAGGATTTTTTTCAATTAACCAAAAAAAAAAATGCATTTTTTAATGAAACCTGTGATGGGTCTGCCTCAATTTTTCTTGTGAATATTCATCCAAAAAAATAAAAAAAAAAGAAGCTCGTGAATAGCTTGTTCCTTATATCTCACGCCATAACTCTTTTTGTGCTCTACTTGTTAGCCCTCAATGTCATTTCAGCTATAGAATATAATCTAAAACCAACTCGATTTACTTTATTAGTGCTGCTCTCGGACCAACATAAATAGCTTAGACATGACTTGCGGCCGCCACTCTAATCTCCACTGAGAAAAGTTCTCCCCATAAACAATGGAAAGCCGATGATTTTGCCCATCTGGTGGTGGTGATGTTGGGTTTCCTCCCATGATTGCCCGCTTTCCCTTTTAAGAACCCCAAAGACAATAAGATCAAGGTCCTTGCAAAACAAGCACACTAGACGAAAAACTTCACTAGGCCCTACAAGCCTCCATTAACTTGTGAATTATACCCATAAGCAGTAAAATCCATCAAAGATGAACACTGATTTGAAGTACACAAGCAACTCGACTTGCTTTATTATGTCATCATATTATGTACAAGTTAAGATGAAAACCCAAGTTGGAGTCATTTTAGGGTCCTAAGATGTGGTCTTGTTCTGAATCTTGGCAAAATCCAGACTTTTCTTCCCTTGTAGCTTGTTAGTGACATAGTGGTGACTGTATTCTCCGTGATTGTATCTTCTATACATGGCTTTCATCCACCAAATCAGGCAAAGGACCGAGCTCGATTTCATAACTTGGAGCATAGAATGTGACAATTGATAGACGGTCCTTCTCCTTGTGTGTCACCGCCCTGTGTTCGACACTCTTGTATTTCCCATTAGTAAGAACCTGTATGACTTATTGCAATTAGATGGAACCAAGAAGATGATGTTAACAAACTATGTACTAGCAGGGGTGGTGAGTTCTTACTTCTATAGTGTCGCCTATGTTGATGACAAGAGCATATGGAACCGGTTGTACCGGCACCCAAGTGTTGTCCTTGAGAATTTGAAGGCCTACTGAGCTACCCGTGCCTTGCTGCAACACTGTGAGGGCGCTCCCATCCGAGTGGGGACTCAAACCCAACACAAGGTCTGGCCTGGAGCATGGTGGGTAGTAGTTCATCCTCACTGCTTGCACAGCCACCCAAACATTTCGTTGAACATGTTTTGGTTCAAGCCAAGGCTCATGGCTATGAATCTCAATAGACTCTGACATAGCTTCCTTATGTTTGTTGAGCACTTCTCAAGAGTCTCACTGCAACCAAAAACCAGTATGAAAACAATGCAAATTTGAAGTTAGCCATGAAAGTGTGGCGGGTTGAGTCATATGACACTGGCTACCATCACCTGAACATAGCTGGTTTTCTGGGCCAAAGTTTTGGATTTCTTATATGTAAGGGCTCAAGTCCTAGAGCTAACATGTTGCACCAGTCCAGCTTCTGATCCTCAGAGAACACAAATGCCTGCCCATATCCCTGAATAGTCCCGGGAGCCATTGGATACTTCTGTTTCTCCTCCAAAGATGACATGAAGAATTCCATAGCTACCTTCTCTATACTCTCTAGCAACCTCGGCTCGATCCCATGGTTAATGACCTACCATAATATGTACAAATAGGGGAAGTTTAGCCTTAAACAACATGGAACTATCAAATGAAAGAATGCTAGGAAGCTGGATTTACAATAAGGAGAGGTGGCATTTTACCTGAAAGAAGCCCCACTCTTCGCAGGAGGCAGCAAGCTTTGATAGTTCTCTCTGGGATTGATCTTCGTTGCCTCCGACCAGCTTCGAGAGATCGATAACCGAAATGTGCATGGATGAAGATTGAGGGACCATAGCTAGTGTCGGCCTCTCCACCATGTCACGGACATACCTCTCTGGGATTGATGTTGGTTCAGCCTTTCTCAGCTCTTGAACGTCGTCTATGTGACTAACCTTGATTGAAGAAATGGGTGTAGGAGCCATGAAAATAGATTCAGAACTGGCAAAGTACCTGGCCTAATGAGTTCTACTTATTATCTGTGGCCTAAGAGATGTCTCTATATATAGTGAGAGAACGCATAAATGCTTTATTTGCTTAGGGGCACCGGCACTCATACAAGTAGCCTCCTGCGCATAGAGAATAGATCATCCTCTTGTTGTGCAAGGTTCCCATAATTTTAGTGGGTCATCTGATAGATGGCTTTTGGACCATCTGATTGGTGTTAGTTGCAGTGTTACTGACAATTATTAGTTGAATTACTCACAACCTACCTTATTAAGGTAGTCCCTACTTCTCTTCATTAACATGTTTCAAACATTGGTATAGTAGTGAGGAACTGCAAACGCCTGCATTATCATGTCATGTTTATATATGAGGAAAGGATCTGCTGCACCAAAAACAGTATTTTCCTTCGTGTCCTCACACCACAAGCTGAAATGTGATGGTTTTTTGAATTTTGTGCCTCTTTTAAATAGGGAGCAAGTGTTCATCTGACCACTTTTTATATTTTTTTATTTTTTATGCTTTTAACCCTATAAACCGCATTTTATTGGTAGCCATTTATTTCAAAAACAGTTTTGCTTTTAAACCTTATATATAATGTGTGTGTATGTATGTTACCATTCATGCACGCAAGTGAGAAGAATCTAAGAAAAAAAGGAACCTTTAGGGTGGGCTGGGCTGGCAGTGCAAGAGTCGTTCTCCCCTTTTCCCGACCAAATGTAGTGATTTTACCTTCCAATTCCACCATCAAAATTTGGAATTTAATGTTTATATATTCTTTTTATAAATGAGACCCCCCCCCCCCGGGGCCCCTTTTTTTTTTTTTTTTTGGATACTGCAATGGTTGACAGCTCATATTAGAGGTCATAATAATTTCAAACTCGAGAGATGTGTTCCTTGCCCCTATGTCTGCAAGAGAATGTTATAGAAATGCTTACATTAAATAGATAATTGTGTCTTAGAAAATTACACAACCCATTAATTTACAAAAATTCCTCTCATATCTAATGTTTAGATTATATAAGGACAATTGGATATATTCGGCATGATCTACCTCCTTACGGCATGATCTACCTCCTTAGTTCAGTCCATCGGTCGAACCCTTAGATTAGGTAAAATAGACCAGCTATGTTACAAGTCTCGGAGAGCAAATCCTCTGCAATAAACTTAAATAACATTAAACGAAAACTGCCTTCAAAAAATGACAGGTGGTTAAAAGTGGGCCCACATTTAAGTCTACGAGAAAACACAATTTTTTAGTATGGATGTCATTCTTTGAGGGTAGTTTTCCTTTAATGTTATTTAAGCTTGTTGTAGAGGATTTGCTCTCAGCCGCATAGCACTAGCATTTCTCTTCGTTTTTACCCTAATGGTCAGGTGACAAGGGGAGTGCTATTCTAAGATAGCTGTACACATAGGCCTATTCTAGTTATTGAATAAGAACAACTAGGTTTTTTTTTTTTTTATTTAAATATATTACTTTATTTAGCAAAAATGAAAGTAAGAAGAACTAAGAACTTGTTTACCCTATATATTTTGAATTTGGCAATTACTTAGAGGACACATGGTCAAAGGTTTCTCGAAAAAAAGGAATGACATGACACAGGAAGATGAAAATAATCATAAGTGTTTGACACATAAAATGTAACTAATAGAACCGACAAGGAAGGAAACAAATCGTTTTGGATTACGTGCTATGATGGCCAACGAAGGTCTCGATATGATGTGTTTGTCAACATGACCATGAACTTGAGATCATCTTAAGCTGTTGAGTAATTGCATCAAATGCTATATAAATAGCATGAATGACAAAAAAATGATAACAATCATAACTCAACAGTTTTTTCATTTATCAGAAATAAATGTAAAGTAAATTTGGAGTAGCATTAATTGTTAGCTTAGTCACTCTCGATTTGATTCAGTTTAAAGTCTCCATTGTCGATCGAACTCCGTTATATTAAGGAAGAGTGAATGATAGATGAGAACGATAAATGTATGAAATCATTGTATTTGTCATTAATTGTAATTGTAATATTATTTTTTGTACATTCTTTTATCTCTTATTATTTAATGCCAAAGTCCTCTTAAATGAAACAATGATTGAACTTACAATTGTCAAACTACATTGGTCGAAATCTGTTCGATCAAAAAAATAAAAATTCTCCCAACATAACTACAAAGGGAGATAATCACGGATTATGAATTGTCTTAGTGAGCTCAAAGGAGTTTTAAAAGATATACATGTGCTCACCACGCTATCCATCCTTTTACATTGCATAGAGCTATTGAGCTGAATGTACTTAGGGTCATCCATTCTCTTCTTTTCCTTTTTCTTCTCTTTTTCTGTACATAGCAAAGGCCCTTTGTTAGCGTGGCTAGTGTGAAATCGTTCACGTACATGAGCCTAGTTGACTTTACAGGTAGTCAACTTTGGCTTACACATATGTTTCACCTTCTTTGGTGCTTTGAATAAACTAACAAGGCATGTTCGATAAATGGTTTCAATCATTAGGTTCTCTTCAGGTTGCAAATTGGATCAGGCTTAACTTGAAGTCTGCTCGCCCCAAACAACATTCTTTAGGTTGGTTTTCCTAGCCTTTTTGGACCTTTGAATGGGCTTTGTTAAAAGAATTACAACTAACCAAAGGTTAGGTTGGCTCGGATTGAGGCCTTGGGCTATATATATAATTGTAGTAAGAATGAATTAGCCAACTCTCCCAAAACCTTAAGGTGATAGGAGATGCAAGATTTAGTATACTTCGACACCTCCCTTCAAGAGGGACATTATTTTCTCATATGAACACTTGGGGAACCAGGTGTAAGTCCACAATGTGTGCACACTCATGCATAATTATGTCCAAGAGAATACTTCTACTTTTACAAGGATTGGACCTTGCAATTCAGCTTAACTTCACTTTGATATCATATTAAGAGTGAATTAATATGATATCAAAGACACATGGTGTTTTATTAAGTACTAAAGGCACAAACTCTTATAAAGCATAACCCATAGTTTGAAGGAAGATCCCTAATGGGTTTGAGATTTTTGTTTTATATATTTTGTTTGATTGGCATGTCTCTTTCTTTGAAATAATTCTAATTAGGTGATTTCAAAGTGATGACTGATGCAAGTGACCCTTAGTGATTGTTGTTTTCTATATTTAAGTTTCGCTCCTATACTAATTCTAAACTGAACTGTATTATCCATGCCATTCCATTTCTCTTAGGCATCAACATGTACTTTCTCTATTTTAGTTAATCTATTTTTTATGATAAAAGACAAAAAATAAATTGCACATCCAAATTTATTTTTACATTCATCAATTTTTTTGATATAATTTAGTTTGACATTTATTCTCTATTTCATTTTTTTTCCTACAAATTTAATGCCACCTTTTATATTACATTTCATTTGTCTTCTTCACTTGCTCGTGCTCTGTAAGGATTTCACTTGGTAGTAACTTATGTTAGAAATGGTTTTGTCCAGATTTTGAAATTTGATTGTTTGGTCATCTTTGAGTCAAAATAAAGTGGGACCCGCAAGTTGTTTGAGGCGAGTCCACTTGGGTTCGTGACACCTCAATGAGAAGAATAACACTGTGAGATTGGTTGTTCAAAACTGTTAATGAGTGAATGAGAAATTATCTCTAAAAGTGCCCAATTGAACACTGGTTAAATGATGTAAAACTTGAATAGTTCCACATTGGTTAGCCCTGAAGAGTTGGAGGTTTATATACAATAGCCTTTGTTGTGCCCCGAAACCCAAACCAGAAGGGCCAAGAATTTAAGCACATGATATTAAACATTCATTCATTCATTCTTAACTTGTAATTTCTATGTAAAGTTTGCGCTCATTCTCTTCATTCATACACATTAGAATTATATATCATAAATCATAACCAATTTTCATAATCAACTTGTAATAAAATTTTCATAATTCTATAAACCTGAAAGTAATCTATAACCATGCCCTAGTATTCCCATTCACATAAACTAATAATTTGACATAATTTAAACTATCATCTAAAAATCAAATATCAAGCCTAAACCAAAATCTATTAATTATTACATTCTTTTTAAATAAATTGAAATAAAATACTGAACTGAAATAATATAAAGTAATTTCTCAATGTCTCATAGCATATATCCAATCTTCTAACTCTCCAATCATGCCTGCTAACAGCGTCATGCAGTTATCTCCTCATCATCTGTGGTGCCAAATTTGGGATGAACTTGACAAACTCAGTGAGTAACAATAAACTAAGGAGTATTGGATCAAAACTTAGCATGATCAAAATGAAACTACTAGTTACTTACTTTATAACAATATACGGAATTGAACAATTAACATATAAAAACATATACTGAATTGAAAACGTTAAAAAAACATATACATATAGACAATCTAAACAGAATAAAACAAGTGTATATAATTAAACTGAACTGAACTGAACGGAACATGTTTATTGGATACATAAGCCAATATAGATAACGATTACACCATTTAATCCCCGATGAAAAGAGCCAGTCACACCATTTAAACCCATGTAAAAAAGGTCCAGTCATACCATTTAACCTTCGGTGAGAAGAGTCCAGTTACACCATTTAACCTCCAATGAGAAGAGTTTAATCACACCATTTAACCTTCAGTGACAAAAGTCCAGTACAGTTCACACCATAAACCAAGTGTGATGGGTATCATATTTCATCTCGCTTGATGACAAAAGGTGGCTTATAACAAAACTTTAACAAAAAACAATCAATAATAGCAATAATAGTACAAAACGTATAGTAATCCATAGAAAACATAAGCAAATTCATATCACTTATCATAGATGCTTGATCCTCCTAAGCACAAAACTATGGAACAATCAAATTTTTACAATAATCTTGAAGAATATATCACATTCAAATCATAAATCAATCATATGAACATATACAGTTCTTTACAAAATAAGAGAATGGTCTTTGATCCTATAGAAACAATTATCAAAACTAGAAGTACTTGTGTTCCTTTAAACAGAAAAATATCTCTTTAAAATCATTAAGTTTGGAACTTTAAATTGGTTTAACACTTGTAGGAAATCAATCATTAACATGTAGAATATGAATCTAAAACAATATAGAATCTCATAATTTTACAAAACAAATCATGGTATTTTACGTTCTTGAAAAACCTAAAAAAAAACCTTTAAAAACTTTTTTTATCTTTGATTTAAAACAATTCAAGAAACAAAATAGATCTTTAAAAAACATGAGTAAGGCACTTCTATGATCCTAGTAAAGTGAAAAACAAAATTTTTTTAATGTCTTATACAAAACCAATTTTCTTTTTCAAAATGAATCAAAACTAGTGAATAACGGTTGAAAATTCATTCAAAAACTAGAATAATCTTTGCAAAACAAGTTTGGACTGGTTCTAAAAACCTATGGCATTCAAAAACAAAGTTAATTTAGTGTCCCCTACCTCTTGGTTGATGTAAAATTCCTTTCAAGTTTTATTTTTTACAAAAATCTTCAAATCTTTGCAAAACATAGTTTTTCCCCTTCCTTTCTCTTCAAAATCCCTACTCTAGCAAAACTTTTTCAAAAGATCTTCTCTCTTATGAGTTTCTATGTTTTTATAAACCTAAATAACAACTCTAATCTTCAATTTCATGTTTAAGTAGGTCTCTAGTGTAAAAGTCCTTAAAATTTTGCAATAATCATGATTATACAGAATTTTCCATTTTGATGACGTCATCCCTCCAAATTTTTTTTAGTATAAACACTCGATGAAAAAATGACCATAAATTTCTCTACAAAACTCGTATTTACTTACCATTTTTTTGTTGGAAACTATAATTCAAGATCTTTTAAAAATTATATACCACTCTCTAATTCATCCTAAATTTTTATTGGTATATTTTTAAAGTTACCTCAAAATCTATTGAGTCAGACCATACAAGACAACATAGATACTTGGTGGAAAATTTGTCATAACTTCTTCTAGGAAACTTCAATTCACTCAACGTTGATCACATTGAAAAGTAGACTCATAGATCTTTCCAAACATATATTATTTATAGGGTGATTCCTACTGGATTGATACAGATTTATTTATGAAATTGTGTCAACTGTCTGGGATAGTTTTAGAATTTGTCGTGTCCTTGACCTTTTTTTTTTTCTTGTTTAGTAAATTGTCTTTAACTTTTTTGTTTGGTGTCTGTTTTGCTCGTCGTTTGTTGAGTAGGACTCTAGACTTCCATACCTATCCAAAGGTATAAGTTTGGCTCACAAATTCTTTCTACATTTTTGTTGGTGCCTTTCTAAAGTTGTGTCAATGTTCAAATCAACATATGTGTATTTAAGTGGTCCTATGTGTGTACAGAACTTATGTGACATGTGTTGGCATTCTAAGTGTGAAACATGTATATTAATATGTGTGTCATGGTGTGGGGTTTTAC
The DNA here is from genome assembly GCA_025762735.1 of Platanus orientalis. Taxonomy (NCBI): domain Eukaryota; kingdom Viridiplantae; phylum Streptophyta; class Magnoliopsida; order Proteales; family Platanaceae; genus Platanus; species Platanus orientalis. The sequence goes on along the minus strand of JAOXJP010227617.1, from coordinate 2,697 downwards.
AGCCTTAGACATAAACTTTGGCTTCAAGGGGCACCACAGTTTTGTGGAAGGGGGATGACCTAGCCAACATGGGCCAAGCCCAAACAAACACACACGCACGTGCCAAACTGAACCGGGTTGGGTTGGGTTGGGTTAATAAGAAAAATTAAATAACAAATTTTATTATATCTTCCAAAAATGGTTAAACCTGTGGGGGTGTGTCTATTCACAACATAATTTTACTTGTTTACCCTCGTGATTGTTCCGAACCAAACAATCACAAATGTAACTATTAACTCACCCTCTTTCCATCTTGTCTGTTCCGAACAGACATAAATGTGGCTACTTAATTGCAACCTTTCTGCTTTTGTGTTTGGTCGAACATCATAAGTTGTGTTTCTATGCCTGTTCCGAACAGAAATAAATAATCTATAAATAGATTGTCTCTCCTTCATTTCATGCATACGATATCCGAATTAAACACAAGCATCGTAGAGTCTTTGTGTAAGAGAGAGAGAAAAACACAAGTTTGGTTTGCCAAGCACACATATTACAGTGCTTCTTCTGTGTGCTAAAGATCATTGTATCTTGGGAGACAGACATTTGAGAAGTTCATAAGCACCACTACGAGGGGCGAAATCTATCTTAAGTACATAGTGTCAAACACTAGCCTTGATCAATTTCAATTTGACTTTTTCAATTCGTTTAGTCAAGTAAGTAGTTATTTACATTCTATTTTCAAGTCTATTTATTTCAAATAAATACTTGTTGTTTACAAAATCACATATCAATACAGATATAAAATAACAATCTTAAGACATATTTCCTTTTCTATATTCTAGTCTTTGTGTATTTTATGAGTATTTTTTTTGTTTTGTTTCATATTAAAGTATTTAAATTTCTGGTCAAATAAATTTTAACAGAAATGACAATTGAAAATATAAGGTTGTACCACTCACTGTGATGTCGGTTGTCACTCTTATACTTTTTCTTGGTAACCATGGAGAAAAGCTAAAAAAAATTCAATGGTATTAAATTTAAGAGATGACAACAAAAAATGTTGTTTTATCTCATAACATTGAATCTAATGAAGTTTCTTTATGAGGACGCTTTTGCTCTCAAAGAGAATGAGACTGACAAGCAGATTGTTGTTACTGTTGACACATGAAAACATGTAAATTTTCTGTACAAGAACTACATTATGAATGGATTGGATAACACATTGTATAATGTGTATAGTCCAATCAAGACTGCAAAGGAGTTATGGGACTCTTTAGACAAGAAGTACAAAGCAGAAGATGCTGGAATGAAGAAATTTATTGTGGGCAGATTCCTTAACTATAAGATGGTAGACTCAAAGTCTGTTATCAATCAAGTGCAAGACCTTCAATTGATTCTACATGAGATTCATGCCAAAGGAATGTCTTTAAGTGATTCTTTCTAGGTGGTTGCGATAATTGAAAAATTACCACCATCATAGAAAGAGTTCAAAAATTACTTAAAGCATAAATGTGAGGAAATGCAACTTGAAGACTTAATCATGAGATTAAGGATTGAAGAAGACAACCGTATTTCTGAAAAAAAAAAAAAAAACTATAAAATCAATCCATTGAATCAAAGGTAAATGTAGTGGAATAAGTGCAGAAAATCAATAAGAAGAGAAAACGTTTAGCCAAGACCCGTTCCAAGGTCCTAAAACTAGTTACTCTAAGAAGTTTAAAGGAAAATGCTACGAGTGTGATAAACCAGGGCATTATAAAAAGGATTGTCACAAACGTAATGATCAAGAGAACTTCAACAAGAAAGCCATTCAAGTCAACATGATTGAAATGGACTATATCTCTGAAGATATTTTTGAGATGAACCTTTCTACAATGGTATATGAAGTAAATTTGGTCAGGAATACCAAAAAATGGTGGGTGGACACTAGGGCTACTATTTATGTTTGTTCGGATAAGAAAATATTTTCATCATATCAATCAGTGAATACTGAAGAACAATTTTCCATGGGAAACTCTATGACTTCCAAGGTTAAAGGACAAATAAAGGTAGTTTTAAAGATGACTTTGGGAAAAGAACTTGCTCTCAATGATATGTTGCATGTGCTAGACATTCGTAAGAATCTTTTATCTAGATCACTGTTGAATAAGAAGGGTTTTAAGTTAGTTTTTGAGTCTAATAAGATTGTACTCACTAAGAGTGAGATGTATGTGAGAAAGGGGTACATGAGTGATGACCTCTTCAAAATGAATATAATGATTATAATTCCCAATATTAATAAAAATTCATCTTCTACTTAAATGCTTGAGTTATCTAATGTTTAACATAGTAGATTAGGGCATATTAATTACAATACTATGCGTAGATTAGTTAACTTAGAACTTTTGCATAAATTTTATATTGATTCAAATCACAAATGTGAAACATGTGTGAAATCAAAATTAACTAGATCACCTTTTAATTCTATTGAAAGAAGTACTGAGCCTCTAGAATTAATTCATAATGATATTTATGATTTAAAATTTGTTTAAACTAGAAGTGGTAAAAAGAATTTCATCACTTTCATAGATAATTGCACAAGATACTATTATGTGTATTTGCAAAACAGCAGGGATGAGGCCTTAGAAATGTTTACACATTATAAAAATGAGGTTGATAATCAACTTAATAGAAATATTAAGGTTTTAAGAAGTGATGAAGGTGGTGAATATGAATCAC
>JAOXJP010227616.1:0-11270 GCA_025762735.1 Platanus orientalis | reverse complement strand
TCTTATGGGTTGCAAGTAATCCCTAAGGGTCCTCACAGGTGGATCATTTTTAACCTCAGACATTTTAGAAAGTTTAGGAAGATTCCTAAGAAGATTTGGGGATTAAGGTCTAGGCACAGGTTCAGATCTCCTTAATCGATTTGTATGGTCTCGGTGCCACAAGATCATAAGCAGTAAAAATGCACCATCCTAAGGCCTAGGGTAACACATACAAGCACACACTGGAATGAAAAAAAACACACCAACAACCTTAGTTTCTCCTAATGGTCTGGACAGCTCCTAACTGGGTAGGAGAGTACACCCTAGCCTTCCAATCCGGTCCTATGAAGTCAATCTGACTAGGTAAGCCCCCAGTTAGAATGGAGGGGTCACGATGCACTGGACAAAGGTCCCACTTAAGATCCACTCATCCTAGAATAGAGTCTGTCACCCTCTAGAGGGACAGAGCTTGCCTAGACATCAAATTGACTAAGGAGCGCAATTGGCACAACTTGGGTAGTTGCCTTCTTAATGAGCTCGAGAGTCCTTAGGGCTGATGTCTAGATTTATTTTAATTAAGGTTTACGAGACTAAGTGGGGTTGTGATTTAAGTTAATCCTACTGGGCAAGAATCCGGTGGTGAAATCTGGTCCTTATCTTGTCCTTGGGTGAGATTTGCCTTTACTAAATCGGTGCTTTCAAGTTAATGTGTATCAAACATGCACTCACACTTTTCCAAAATTTAAGCACACAAACCCACTTGCTAGAAAGGAAGCGTGGGTAGGGTTAACAAATTGTGGGGGAAGAAACAGTTGATGTCGACTCGGGCCACCGTCACCAAATACGGTGTACAAACCTAGGGATGCCAAGACGGTATAGTCCACCCGTCGTCCTTCCTTGTGCTTTTTCTTTTTCTTTTTGTTACAATTTAAAGCGATTTTACAATTGGAAGCCCATTACATCATATCTAAAATCTAATCCTTAGGAGAAAAAAATAAAAATAAAAATTAATCTTTAGAAATCTTGAAGCTCCTTTTTTCCTTCTATGAATGCAACCTGCCAAAGAAAAGAATTAGATTAATAATACCTCAAAGAAATATAACAATAGAATACTTTAGAGATGCTAAAAAATAAAATAAAAAATAAATAAAAAGAAAGATTTTTTTCAAGAGCAAAAATAGTAAAAACTACATGGATGTAGTGTTCGTCATTTGCAGTCCCCGGCAATGGCGCCAAAACCTTGCTACGTTCTGAATAATGCACTCCAAAGAGCACACTACTCAGAGTAGAATAACCCCAAGTGCAGGGTGTACCAAAGTAGTAAAAACCTAGTAAGACCGAGGTCGATCCACAGGGACTGAAGAACAAACAACCAGAAGAGAAAAAAATGGAATAAAAAATTAGCAAGAATAAAGAAAAGAGAAACCGTACCCCTCTAGGCCCCAATTTAGTGGCCCAAAAACTTAAGTTGGCTGTTGGTCTAGCACCCAACGCCTGATTGTCCCCTGAATTAAAATTCAAGCGTTGAACAATTGGGCGTCAGACCAACAAAAAGGTGTTAGACATACATTAGATGACCCTGTGGCCCACTTTGAGAGATCATATCTCCACGTGGCCTATGTCCAAGACTCCTGGGGTTGTACAATATGACCCCAAAAGACTTCCCCTATCCCAAACCTTGAACCCCACAGTGCTGGGACCCATAAAACCAACCCAAAAAATAGCACAAAGAAGCTAGTTTGATCATCTTTTCCAACACCCGATTATCACCTTGAATTAAAATTTAGGCATTGAATAAATGGGCATTGAGGAAAAATACCGGTGTTAAGCCTATAAGATAGAAAATATGATTTTTTCCTTTTATTTTCCCTTCCGTTAGGGTTAGCACTTAACCCTAAGGAACCGACTAGTGAGCCAATTAGAGGGGTCTACCACCCCTCTAAAGACCTAGCCTATGAGGGGTCTCCTGAAATTAGAATAGGACAAAATAAGGAATAGTTTATGGACTATCCATAAGCCAATGCCCGATTGTCACCTTAAATTAAATTCAGGCGTTGGACAAACGGGTGTTAGGAGCAAAAATGGGTGTTAAGCTTGAAAAAAATCCAACAAGCCTTCAATTCCACTTTAACAGCATGGGCATAAACATGAGATTAAGATTTGTATGAATGGGAGAAGCTACCATAAAAAGGCGAGTATTTGGGTTGCCTAACACCTTCCCCAAGTGCAACCAAACAACTTACCCTAAATCTCAAGAACCTAGACCAGTATTAGGAGTTAAACCCCTAAACCTCTGGGCTTAGACTCCTCTTCTTCTCCCAAAGACGAGGACCGATGTCCAACTCCATTGGTTAACCCCGAGTTGGTGGTGACTCTTAGAAAAGCCTAACCCTCATATAAAAGGGTTAGTGACCTCTCACCCACTGGCATAACGCATAGAAGAAGTGGGCTAGAAAACCATGGGCGGGCGGGAGAACCCAAACTCCTCTCCCGAATGCCGATGACCACAAAATGGCAACTCTGTTGAGGACTGTTTAATCTCAACATGTAAAAGTCTTAATCTATGTCAAATACATGTTTTCTCACATGTCTACTTGCTATTTCACATGTCTACTTGCTTTTTCACATGTCTACTTGCTTTCTCACATGTCTACTTACTTTTTCACATGTCTACTTCCTTTCTCACATGTCTACTTGTTTTCCCACATGCCTACTTGCTCTGGATTAGACTTATGTCGCTCCATTAGTTAGTTAGGATAACACTCAATCTTTAACATTCACTCCAAATTGCCATGCATAAGATAGAAAACATGCTCACATAGCTTTAGGGCAACTTGAATTAGTTAGTAGGACCAGAATTTACATCTGAACAACTTATATAGAACACATCTATGTTATTTTATACTTTGCACAAAATGAGTCCTAGGACACGACATTGCACCAATACATCACTATCATTTTACTTTATCTAGGTCATTACCTACTAATGGATTGACATTGGATCACCACATAGGATGGGAACAACGTCTAAGCAATTGCTGCTTTGTTAGCACGGCCATTCCGAGTTAGCTGAGCTAGTTATCATCCCATGATCCGATCTTTTTCGGGGATGTGTTTCGATTAGTACACACTAGCTTATAGAATCTCAAAGAAACATGCATATCTAGTCATTTTTAGGATAGATTTGCTTAGGCTACACTCAATAGCTTAGAAGTCTAGCTTAGGCTTGTTTACCTTGATTTTGATTGATTTCTTGCATGATTGATTAAAAAGAACCAAGAATTCATGTTCAACTTTATAAAATTAGTCGAAATTATTTTTTAGATAGTTAGGCCCGGATTTTACTTTCTTGTCTAAATTTGAATCTCTCACCCCTTTTGCATAATATATGTAACCCGATAGCATAGGTTGCATATACATCTAACAAGTAAATTAAACCTTGAAAAAGCAAAGAAAATGAATAAAAGCCATCCTCAAATGAGTGAAATATTTATAACCAATCTGAGTATAGCATCTTTTCAAGTCAACAAAAGATAAGAATCTCAAAATATAAACATAGTCATCTCGTGTAGACATGTACAACCTATCAACCAAAGAATGTTTAACTACACCCCCTCAATGAACAAAAAGTCAAAAGAAAAAAGAGCGAGAGTCCAGCCTCTCAGTCAATCATCTGAGCCACTATCCATGTACTCCACGGTCCCCTTCCTGCCCCTCATCTTCTTCCACGTGTAGCCTCTACCCCAGCGAGAGGCCGCGGCACCTCAAACCTTAGGGACAGTAGGTCTTGTCCCTAGAGGACTATCATCAACGTAGAGGAGTCACCTCCACTACACCACTAGGTACCAGCTCCATGTGTACCTCAAGTACCTCAGTATGCACCTTGGGCTCTCCGCTAGTCCCAGATTCCCCCATGGTCTACTTCCCACCAATCTCAGGCTCTCCCATGGGCTGCTTTCTCTTGGACTGCTCCCCTCCAGCCTGCTCTCCCCCTGGTCAGTCCACCTTGGGCTTAGTAGAGGGCATCTCGATATCCTCAGCAACACCACCGGTCTCCCTTGGAACGGGGACTTCTCTCTACAAACATTAACAAAAACATACATGTCAATGTTTAACAAAAAAACTTACTCAAAAAAAAACTTAAAAGAAATTTGAACAACATCATATCTTACTTCTTCTGTACCCAGCCCTCGGGTAGCCCTCAAGGTAGCAACCTCGGTCAGATGGGCATGGTGCTTTTGCCCCACTAAGGCAAAGCACCTAGCTAGTCTTTGGAGGGCACCAAGGTACACCTCCTTGGAAGCCTGTGTAAGTACACTATACTTTGTCAAAGAAAATTCAGTTAAAAGCTTTTAATAAACAAATAAACCATAAAACCAGACCTAAGTCACTGCCTTAAAGGGCATCCAACTCGCAGGAGTCTCGGCCTCGGGCAAAGGCTGCTCAATGACTCCACCCTTCAGGTTAGTCGAGGGTACGACCTCAGGGATTAGGCCCACCAAATCTTGCTCTGCTGGGGGAACCCTTGTCTTCCTCCCCCTCTAAGCACGAGGAGCTGCCTCCTCTGCGGGCTATGCACTAACAACCTGTCAAAACGAACAAGTATTGTCAAAATTTCAAAAAGAAACAAAATAAAACATAAAATGTCTTTCAAAAGTAAAATAAAACAAACTCAACTCACTAGAGGCTCCACGGGCCCACCCAATGGCCCACAAGTTTGAGTGGTCCACCACTCGCCATAATCCCTAGCCCAGTCTACGAACATAGAGGCATTAACAGCTTCCTCCCCTTTGCCAATCGCTCCCTCGCCCTCGATCACTTTAGGAGGTGAGTGCGGGACCACAAACTCCTCTGCCCCACCTCCAACTTGGTGCCAACACCTCTCCCTGAGGTACATGGTGACCTCACTAAGGGCCACTAGCACGACCCTCTGATGGGACCGACCCCAAGTGGAGATCTGGGCCGGGGTATCCCTCGCTTCCAATGCCCAACGGGCCCATAGGCCCCATTTCACCTGCATAAAACACACTAGAAGTTAGACAATGATTTACAAAAAAAAGAGGGAAATGAAACTAATTAAACTAAAGTACTGTGTTTTTACCTGATCTACAGTCAGGAGGTCTAGTTCGGACCTAAAACCTGAAATGGATCTTCGTGTCCTATGATGGATATTGATAGCCTTCCACCTTGCCACACAAGGGAAGGGGAATACCTCATCTCCTCTCCACCTAGGGGCGAAGGAAGGGAAATGCTCGCAGCATCATACCCATAAGAGGAAAGCTTAAAGTCATATATCTAACTCAACTTTAAAAAAAAGGCAAGTGAAAGATAAATGTGAAAACAAAAAAAAGAGAAAGAAATGGGTCATACCTCCTGTCAGCACCCAAATTTTGACTCGGGTCATGTGATAGCATAAGGACAGCATAACAGCATTTAAGCATCAAGACTCTAAGCACCCATGGCTTAGGAAGAGCAAACCTAGACTCTAGGAGGTTAAACATCCCCAAAGAAGTCTTTCCAGATACTCTAGTCACAATTGAATCAGTCAAAGCACCTTATTACAACCCAAAAAGCACTATTTCAGGACAAACCCTAATCTCTCTCAAAAGCACCAACAGGACTTTGAGGGTCCACATTTTAGAGCCCCATTCATGTCATTAGTGTGTTTTCCACCTCCTGTAAGCCTTTCTCTAGCAAAGCATCATAGATGGAAAAATTACCATTTTACCCTTTTGCCTTCAAAAGCTCAATACTCACTATCTGTCATCCAGATCACTGAATTTCTTGACCTACGTAAGCCTTCTTGTCATGAAGCATCATAGGCAAAGAATTCACATTTTCACCTTTTTCGACCCGCGAGTAAAAAATTATCATTTTACCCGTTTCACTCAAAGAATCTACCCCTGGACACTCAAAGGATCCTCGGAGCATCTCCCGTAGTCCAAATGATGTAATTTTAGATCCTACACATCCCTGAGTCTTCCTACTCTAAGGAACTCATCACAAACCAAACATTGTTTAAGAACGACAACAACCAATCTCTTAAGCTATAGTAACCTTGACCAAGAAATGACCCTTGTTAGAGCTCTCAGAAAATCATCCAATCTCTAAATCCAGAAAGGTCAGTCACCATATCTCGGCCTCAACCTTACCTTCAAATCTCCAGGTTTGAGAAAAGAGTTTCGAGGTCTCAAACCTCTGTGAAATCTTAAATCTTCCCCAAAAGGTCAAAAAGTTGTCTTCCCATTTTTTGCTCTTATGGAGCTAGAATATTCTCTAGACCTCCGAATTAGATCAGTCGGTGTCCATTTCTTCAGAATCTTGAGGCCTTCAAAAATTTGTCTAAGGAGCAAGGACTTTTGTAAATTCTATTTACCAAGATTCCCTCAAATACTCCAAAAAGTGCAACGAATTAGGTCTAAAAATCATGTGTTTGACCAGCTCCTGCGAGCGTATTCGACATCAGAAATTTAGAAAATCAATTACTATATCACTGTAAATTCAAAGCCTTAAGACTATCAGATCCATACTAATTTGTAGAAAATCCGTGGCCCAAGAAGTCATTTTTGCCCAAACCCAGAAAAAATGCATTTTATCTGTATTTGGCATACAAAATGCCCTTAAAAGTTTTCCTGAGCTCAAAATGCAGCAAAGTCAGAGCCATTTTTTAGTCTCACTCATATCCTCAATAAAGCATTTCACAAACCCCTGATTCAGGAAACATTTGGCCATTCAATTTCACCTGGCTTCAGGCAGCTACAAAAAGCCCAATTTGTTCAAGCAACTTTGTTTCGAAAGGCCCTCGGCAATTGGCCGGGAACCCAATGACCAATCTGTCAGTTTCTATAGCTCTAAGATTCCTCAAACTTCAAATCCCCCATATACGACCTGAATTGGCATTTTACAAAAAAACCAGTAGCATTCCCTATACAATTTTGTTAAACTGCTTAAAAAATGGTTTTGACCTAATTTCCTACTCGGGTACTGTAATCTCACGTAGTCAGAAATTGTGAATCACCTAGACCTAGGAGCATCTATCCTTGGGTCACCCTCAGAGCAATTTTACCATCTTGCCCTATCAAATTACATTTGAGAGCTTTTCTAGCAAAAAACCCTGATTTAACCCCTTACCCTTTTTGTAATTTGGTTCTGACTAGACCAGCGCGACCAGAGCATTTGTGACATTTGAAAATGATACTGACTAGGCCAACTTCTGAGCTCTAGAGCTCACGCCTAGTGATGGCAACGAGAGGGTTCAAAAAGATAAAAAATCAGATATTATTTCAAATGAGCTAAAGATGCGATATTTTGCATTAAATGCATCCTCATCTTTAGCCCATTTAGTAAAACCTTTGGATTGGAATCTTCCAACCCTCTCTCTCACTCTCCACCTTAGGATCTTCCCCATGAATTTCAAATCCCTATTGAATCCCCTAGAGCCTCTCATCAAGCATCTTTGACCCTCCCCTTTAGGTTTGAACCTAATGGGAGCATGCCAACGGGCATCTCCCATGTCACCTTTATAGCTCCCCTCATCCACCCTCAATAGCACTCACTCCCATCACACCCTCCGTTAAAGTAGCACAAGCCCTATCACGCCCTTAATATGGTCATGTCACTCATCCATGTCTCTCCCTTCAAATCAATCTCAACCCCACATTGAGATCAAATCTTAGCCCTCCACCTAGATTAGGATAAAAATAATCCTAGCCCTCCATCTAGCAACCTTATCCCTTCATCCAACCATTGATCCCATGGATTTAAGGCTATAAATAGCCCCAAATTCATGGTGAATAGGGTTGATAACCCAAAAACCCTAAACCTAAGAGAGAAAGAGGAAGAAGAAGGAAAAGTGCAAATAAGCCCAATTCTTGGCAAGGTAAGTCTAAACCTTGCTCAAGTTCATCATCCCCATGAAAAATATGTTCATTTGATCACTGTTATGCTGTCCAATTTATGTTAGAGCACTACTCTAATTCGGGTACATGGTAGAGCTCAACTGCCTCAACTTGCCTCTATTTTTTACCCTCTTTCGGTGTCGAATTTTGTATGATATTTGTAGAGGGCTGCTTGAGCCCAAATTTTACTTAAAATAGACATATGTAGGATTCTCTGTATTTAATTTCATGATTTTTAGAGCTATGGAAGGCCTCGAGATGGCTCCTCAAACAAACCAAAAAATGGGTCTTTTGAGATATAGTGTTGGAGAATATTTGCTGATTTTATTGTGAATTTTCTATGCATGATCTTAAGCTAATTTTTTGTATGTTATTCATATATGTATGTCAAATTTTAGAATTTTTTCACAACTCTAAGGGGTCCAAATGACCAAAATTAGGTTGTTGGATTTTGGTCCCAGGCCTAACGCCTATTTTTTAATGGAATTAAAAAATAGGAGTTGGACAAATAGGCGTCAGACCAAGTATAGGCTTATTATATATGGTTGAAAATATATCTCTCTCAGCTTTCCAAATTAACTAACCATACTCAAATCAGAATTTTATGGAGAGATATATGCCCTCTGGAGTACAGATTGTCCATACCCAACGCTTGTTTTTTAATCTGTTAAAAACAGGCATTGACAAAAAAACTGACATATGGACAAATAGGCATTAGACAAGTATAGATTTATTATATATGGTTAGAAATAACTCTCTCTCAGCTTTTCAAATTGACCAACCACACTTAAATTAGAATTTTATTGAGAGAGATATGCCCTCCGGAGTGCAAACTATCCAACCCAACACCTTTTTTTTTTAATGAATTAAAAAACAGGCGTTAACAGAACAACTGACGCATGAATAAACAAGCATTAGATAAGTATAAACTTATTATATATAGTTGGAAAGATCTCTCTTAGATTTCCAAATTGACCAACCATGCTTAAATAAGAATTTTGTGAAGAGAGATATGCTCTTCGGAGTATAAACTATCCAAACCCAAAGCCTGTTTTTTAATTAAAAAATAAGCGTTGACAGTATAAACACGCGTTAGTTCAAAAAATAGGCATTGAGAAAATATAGGCTTATCATATATGGTTGAAAATATCTCTCTCTCAGCTTTTCAAATTTACCAACCGCGTTCAATTTAGAATTTTGTGGAGAGAGATATGCCCCCGGAGTATAGAGTGTCCAAACCCAACACTTGATTTTTAATCAATTAAAATTCAGGTGTTGACAGGAAATGTAGGCATTGGAGAAATTCAGGTGTTGGGATTTGGGACCCACTCCAGTGAACCCTGAACTTCTCTAAAGCCTATACATAAGCAACTAACATCTTGGAATTCATCCATGTGCTTAGGCACCTCTGTGGGCCTTGTTTTCAAGTGTCAGGATAAATTTCAGGTGTTAGGCATATGAAGGTTAAATGAAATCCAGCTTCAAAACAATCCCTTTCATAGACATAATCTAGGGATATCTTCACTCCAAATGTCTCTTTCAGCTTTCCCAATTATCATAGTAAGGTTGACTATACGCTTGTGATCTCCAAGTGTATCAGATACCCAAACTTTTCCTGGGAGACAACGCTTGAGTCATGGCTGCAGCGTCAGTGTGACCAGGTCAAATCGACCTACCCTTTCACTACATTTTAACCCGTCCTAACCTTTTACGATCTTTATCTTACCTTAGTAAGGTCATGTCGCAATGGTTCGTGACCTAAAGACCTTGAGACTTGGCCATAGCCCAATTAGGCTCTCAAAACCATGCACATTGGAACAACATAGTTTTGACCCCCATTTAGCTAACTTGTATACATTTTATAGCAGCACAGAGTACTCTGTAAGTATACAAACAATCTAAAACGAATCTACCCCACATCACTCTCACAGTCAAAAGTACTTGACTAGCAAGATTGACATACATAATATACCCCTAGAACTACATACTGTTTGATCCCAACAAAACCCTAGGAACACATAAACCACAAGATCAAGTATGTAGGCAGCTCGAGACTTTGTCTCAGGTCCAACTGTAATGATCACACCACAGGGGTGGTCCAAGACTAATAACTGTACATTTAACAAGCATGAACTTTAGCATAATTCAAAACATGTATGAATGAGAGAAGTTGCCCTAAAAGGGCATGTATTTAGGGTGCTTAACACCTTCCATAAATGCAACTAAACAACTTACCCTTTATCTTCGGAATGTAGACTAGTATTAGGAGTTAAACTCTTAGACCTTCGGGTCTTCTCGAGAGGAGAACTGATGTCTAACTTAGTCGGTTAACCCCGAGTTGGTGGTGACTCCAAGTAAAGCGTAGCCCTCTTATAAAAAGGTTAGCGACCTTTCATGCAACTACAACATGCGTCGAAGAATGGGCCTGGAAAGGTGGATGGGGGAATTTGAACCCCTCCAAACGCCGATGTCCACAATAATAGAATAAATCACTGAAACATATATACATATATGAGATCTACTAAAACAAATATCTGAATCTCCCACATGTGCTACAAGCTAGATAACAAATAACTGAATCATATACTAGAAATCTCCCACCCTTGCTATGAGCTAAATAACGGGTAACAGAACAGAATAAATCCATCTACAATCTGATGGTAGGATACCACTACCTCATGCCTTATGGCAAGCATTAAATAGACATTGTCAATTAATATGACCCGACAAAGAGGGTACCTAATTGCATCTATTTAAACTCGATGAGGGGTTCCATCAAAATTGCCTCTTGATGGCAAATGAGTCTCATGTCATAACTAAACATATATTATTTTATCAAAATAAATACAGATACTAACAGATATCAAAGTAGAAATGTTTAATAGCATGTTCAAAACTAATAATGTTTAATAGCATATCTTTGAATCAAAATAGAAAATAAGAATCTGACATTCCTAAGAACAGAGCTCTACGGATTGACATACCGAAATTCTTTAAAACATTCTTTAAAAATATATTTATTAAAAATCTTTTGAAAACTCCTTTTAAAAACATGGGATTCTTTCAAAACAATTTAAAAAATAAGTAGAACAATCTTTTTCTTTTATAAAAGAGAGATTGAAATCATCTAAGAACTTATTTGAACCAAAATCTAGAGATAAAACATGAACTTGCTTGAAAACAAAATTTTTCTTTTTCAAAAACATGTAAAAGAAACTAAATAAATCAAAACAATCAAGGTTCTTTATAAAACTTGTAAACAAACAGATCCAAGAACCTAAAACAATACAAAAAGATGTAAAATATTTAAGTAGTTTGAAAAATAGATTTTTTTTTTACAAAAAATCTTTTTCTAAGAACCTAATCAAAGCAAAAGCCTTCATGGATCATAGC
>JAOXJP010227615.1:0-11270 GCA_025762735.1 Platanus orientalis | reverse complement strand
CAAGGGTGCTTAGAGTCTTGATGCCTAAATGCTGTTATGCTATCCTTATGCTATCACATGACCCAAGTCAAAATTTGTGTGCTAGCACTTGCCTAGATGAAATCGTGAGCACGGCTAATGCCCTCAGGTGCTCTTCCAAGATTGCCTTAGCGCATGTAATCCATTAAGAGCTGCTTGCACATGTAGCAACCCTAAAACCTTCATCGCCTAACCTTATGAGTGCCCGAGACGAAGTACTAGAGGTGTTGGCCGAAGACGTAGAGCTCTACATTTGTAATGATGGGTTTCGACAGGGGATAAAGATGTACTTTATGTCTCTAATGCTACAATCGACACTAATGTCAAAACTTGCAAATATCCAGGGTAATGCTGAAGCTCAAGCTAATTTAGCTACTGCCAAGGTGGAGAAAAAGACCTTGATGGGGAAGTTGGACTAGGTTTGTGAGTCAGTGACCAATATTGATAATGCCTTGGCTAGTGCCCAGGAGGAACTGATGAGGGTGTAAATCCAAATCGAGGCTCTCAAGGCTACTTGGGAAGTGAGAGTAGTGGAGGGAAGCGTTCTTGAGTTAGAGATTCTACCGTCTCTTCAAACATAGATCGTCTTTAAGAAGAATTTGTAAGACGAGGTAACCAAATCCGATCTTCCCTGACCGAAGAGGAGGGTTTATGTCAATGTCTTATTTCTGCTTTCCTAAGATGATGTAATGGAGAGGGTGTAAAAAAACTTTTGATTAAATAAAAAACCATATTTTGTCCTTTATCATTTTGCTTTTCTTAACACTATGAAAGTCAAGTAAGTTTAACTATATAAGAGTTAAGTGTGGCTGACATTATGAGAGTCTTGCTTGCTTAACATTATGTAGGCTGGGTCTAGTGGACATTATGAGAGTCACATGTTGTTTGACTTTATCAGAGTTAGATGTGGTGGACGTTTTGAGAGTCACGTGTTATTTAACTTTATAAGAGTTAGATATAGTAGACGTTATGAGAGTCACGTATCATTTGACTTTATAAGAATTGGGTATAGCGGACATTATGAGAGTCATGCATTGCTTGACTTTATGAGAGTCGCAATGGGTCAAATTTTTTTTTAAGGTCAAGTGGATTGTTCTTTGGCATTATGACAGCCGAATATGGCTGGCTTTATGAGAGTCAAAGGCTATTGTTCTTTGGATCATTGCAACAGAACAAATCCATCATTTCACTTTCTTTTTCGAGACACCCTTCTCTGGAAGGTTGCAACCGTTCATGTCTACAAATAAGAGGGCTGTTCTTGTTGCCCTTCTCATTCCATTGGCTTTTGCAAATACTTTCATTTGATGTCGTAAGCATGGCTCCCAAAAGGAAAGTTGCCAGTGTTCTTGAGGTTAGAGAGCCATTTGGATTGCGTGCAAAGCAAGATGAGTCCTCCTTGACTGAGGGGGAGGGTGCCGAGCCTTCATTTGACCACAATACTCTTTGGTCCTTTATTCATTCTATGCTCTATTTTGTTGGTTCTTGTAACCTGACGCCATTGGTTTCTTTTCCAGATGTAGTAAGGATACCCCCCTAGGGAGGTAGAGGTAAAATTTGTTGAGACTCATCATGAGCGTGATGTGCTAATTAGGCATTTAATCGGCCTATCTACTGAAGAGGCGAACATCCCTTTCGTTCGGCAAGAGATTTTGGATGCATTAGATAGCATAGAGGCTTACATCTACAACTCCAAGTTTATAGGCACGGTGGTGTGTCTCCTTGATGCTTTGTCTGAACTTTGTGAGGTAAAAGACATCAAGGTATTGAAAAGACCAGAGAATGACGTTTGTCTGTGCCTTTAGGAGGAAGAGATTAGGATGGCAAACTTAACTTCCCAACAGACCTGAGTACTGACAGAGATGGAGCCATTGGTGTGGGATGCTGATGAATTAATGGCACATATGGAGGCGTTGAAGGAACGTTTTAACAAAGTTATGAATCGCCTTGAAACTCGCAAGAGGTTTATCGATCATGTTAGCAATTTTATTCGCCGAACCATTTATATGGTAGACCGTTGCAAGGGTGAATTGATAAGCCAAGAGATGGACCAGCATGATGGAGTCCACAGGGAGACGATTCGTAACCTCAACGTGGCACAATCAGATGTCAATGCGGCGAATGACACCCTAGAAGTGAATGCTGAGGTGTTGCCTTCGCTACATGCCAAACTCCTGAGTTTCAGTAGCCATGACCCAGTGAGAGACTGAGGGTAGTGTAGGGAGTAGGGCAGAGTGCCCTTTATTGTATTCTCTTTGTTGTAGCACCCATTAATAAAATTTATAAATAAAATTTTATGAAAGTGTTTATGCATCCAAATTTTATCCGTGTTCATGTGTCTCTGGAGTTTTAGGCATGTGTCTTCCTTCCCCCTTTGAAAATTGTATCATGTAGTGGTTCAATGGAATGATATGGTTCTCAAAGAGAGATTGTGTGGTGGGTGAAGATGGGGCTATGCCTACCCTATTATGGCAGGCTGCCTACGTACTCTGAAATAGGATCAAGCTCGATCGTAGTTCGATTATGAGATTTTGGGTATTTTTTCCCTTTTTTACCCCTAATGGTTGCCCATTAGGACTGGGGTTTGCTTAATTTTTGCATTGCATTGCCATTACTAGTTTTCAATGTGATCAGCGAGGATTTAATCTTACCGTGAGTGGATTCTTTTACTTATGGTGCCCATTGTGAGTTTTTGCCATGCCCTTTCCATCACACGTAATGCATATATTACTCTTTTTTGCCTCTAGGATCTCTTAACCTAAGTCTGAGGATTGCCTATTTTTGCATCTCATTACCATTGTTGGCTTTTAACGAGATTGGCTCTTTTTTATTTTGATTTTTTTTTACGGAGGTTTCATCTTGGGCAAACAGATACCCAGACTGCCTATGTACCTGTATGTGATAAGATCAAACCAACGTAGTCCTTAAAAGCCATTATGGCCCATCTTAAGGATAATATTTCTTCAGGAATCTGGCATTGCTGACGGGAAGGATTTGATTGCCTTCCACATCCCAAAGCAGGTATACGCCATTAGGATAAGCTTTTTCAATGACATATGGGCCATCCCACTTAGAGGCAAATTTTCCTTCCTTTCTTCTTGTGGGGTCAAGTGGCTAATGTGCATGGAGAACCAGTTCACCTTTAGTAAATGATCGAAGCTTGAGTTTCTTATTGTAGGCCTTGGCCATGCGAGCTTGGTATAATTCCAATTGTTGTTACGTAGTGAGCCTATATTCATAAAGAGTTTCAAGTTCTAAAAGGAGGATTCTTGCAGCTTCCGTCTTTATTAGGCCATCCTGTATTGCCACCCGTAGGGATGAGACTTGGACTTCAACTGGTAGGACTGCTTCTGAACCGAACACCAAAGAGTATAGGGTTGCTTGTGTAGGTGTATGATAGGTAGAGCAGTATGCCCGGAGTGCTTTCGACAAACGCTCATGCCAGTCCTTTTTGTGCCTAGTTACCATTTTTTAATGATCTTACAGAGAGTTTTATTGAAAGCTTCCACAAGACCATTAGCTTAGGGGTAGTATCTTGAAGAATGCTCTAAGTGAATGTTGTATTTTTCTATTAGTTGGTATAAGGGTGAACTTACAAATGGCTGCCCATTGTTTGTGATTATATAATTGGGAACACCGAACCTGTATATGAGGTGAATTTTGACAAACCAGATGATGTCAGAGGCCTTGATTTCCCTTAAGGCTACAACCTTGGCCCACTTAGAGAAGTAATCTATTATAGCTAAAATATACCAATGCCCTTTGACAGAAGTAGGGGTGATGGGTCCCACTTTGTCCATTCCCTATTTAGAGAAAGGCCATGAGCAAGAGGTGGTGTGCAAAGGTTCGGCCGGCACATAGCCATAATCACTATGTAATTGGCAAATACAACATCTTTTGGCATAATCAATACAATCAACCACCATCGTTGGCCAATAGTAGCCAAGTCGTTTTAGCTGGTATTGAAGCTTAGAACGCTCTGGTGCCCTCCACACATGCCGGCATGCACCTCAGTCATCACCTTGGTAGCCTCATCGGTTGATAGACAACACAATAATACGCCATCAAGTGATCTCTAATATAGTTGATTACTTTGCAAGGTAAATCAGGTGGATCGACATCTTATCTCAGTGCACTTTGCTGGGTCCTAGGGATGCCTTTTATCCATGAGATGTTGGATGAATTGCTCACATAAGTCTTCTTCCTCTGTGGTAGGCTTGCCATCTATGTTTTGTGTCTTATGGTTACATAGATTGGTGTTGCAAACAAGCAAAGCATCTTCTTCACTGGGTGGGGCCAATAGGGGCACAACTCGCCTTTCCCCAATATGAATGACGAGGTAATCATCCCTTAGATGTGTGAGTTATGTTTCCAAACTTGCCAATGTGTCAGCTCGTCCATTATGGTCTCTTCTTATGTGTTGTATTTGTAAACGATGGAACAATTTTGCCAAATCTTTAGCCCTTTGGAAGTAAGGCGTGAGACTTGGCCTTTTGATATGGTAGAGGCCGTTCATCTGGTGAATAACGAGCTCGGAATCCCCATAAACTATAAGGTCATCTATAGGGATTTCCAGGACCAGTTCAAGGCCTGCAATCAATGCTTCGTACTCAGTTTCATTGTTCGAACGCCCATCTATGAGTGTGAGTGAGTGCATGACGATGCCATTATCTAGGGTGACAAAAGCAATGACAACTCCCGAAGACTTGTCCATGTTATCTCCCAGAACAGCAGAAGAACCTTGGGATGCACCATCAAAGAACATTTCTCAGTCTTTCTTTACCTGTACTTGCATGACATTCTCATCAAGCAACTCCATTTATAGCAGGGAATCATCAGATACTGGGTGTGCAGCCAAGAAATCTGCTAGCGCCTACCCTTTGACTGCTCGTTATGGCACGTAGTGGATGTCAAACTCTAAGAGGAGGACGGTCCACTTTACGATGCACCCTTGTACTGAGGGGCGACTCATAATGTACTTTAATGGGTCAGCCCATGATATAAGATGGACTGTTGTAGTGAGGAGATAATGTCTCAATTTTTGTAGCGTGAAGACCAAAGCCAAACAAGTTTTTTCTATGGGAGAGTAGTTTAGCTCGGTGCCAACCATTGTCCTACTAAGATAATATAAGGCATGTTCCTTGCCTTCCTCATTGTGTTGGGCAAATAGTGCCCCAAGAGATAACTCCATGGGTGCCACATACAAAAGTAATGGCTTGCCCATAGCCGGGCTCATGAGTACCGGTGGATTTAGTAGGTATTGTTTGATATGGTCAAAAGCATTTTAACAGGATTGGTCCCAGACAAAAGGGACTCCTTTCTTCATTAGGCAAGAAAAAGGTTGGCAACGTCCTAAGAGATTGGAAATGAATTGTCAGATGTAGGCGAGTTTCCACTGTAATCTCCTAAACTCAGAGATGTTTTGTGGTTTGGGCATCTCGATTATGGCTGTAATCCTTTTAGGATCAAGCTTGATTCCCCTATGCCAGACAATAAACCCAAGAAATCATCCTGATGATACACCAAATGTACATTTGAGGGGGTTCATTTTCAAATTATACCAGCGAAGGTGTTGGAAGACCCGGTCTAGATCGGCAATGTGATGTTGCTTGAGCTTTGTCTTCACAACCAAGTCATTGACATAGCATTCAACCACATCATGCAGTAGGTCTTCAAATATGTAGGTCATTTCCCTCTAAGAAGTGGCGCCAAATTTCTTTAAACCAAAGGGCATGACTCTGGAGCAAAATACTCCAATCGGCATATGAAACGCCATGGCCTCTTTGTCCTCTAGAGCCATTTGTATCTGGTTATATCTTGAATAACCATCCATGAAAGAGAGAGCTTCGTATCCCATGGTGGCATCTACCAACAACTCTGTAAGCAGCAGAGGGAAGTCATCCTTTGGGCAGGCGCTATTAAGGTCCTTATAATCAATGCACACCCTAATTTGGTCGTTCCTTTTCTGTATCGATACGATATTGGCAAGCCACTTAGGGTATCAGACTTCATGGATGAATCTGGCCTTAAGCAACTTTTCCACTTTGTCTTCTATCTTATTAGCAATATCATGCCTGGCTTTGCGAGGATGTTGTTTAATGGGCCGTTGAGTAGGATCAATTGCAAGTCAGTGGCCTACTATGTTAAGGTCTAATCCCAACATTTTGGAATAATTCCAGGCAAACACATCTCGATTTTGCCTCAAGAATTTAAGGTATTGTGTTCGTTCTTACGAAGAGAGGCATGCACTAATAAAAGTAGGGTAAAATTTGTCCTCTATTCCTAGGTTTACCTCGACTAGATCATCCACTGTTGCTTAGCCTCTGTCCTCAAGTTCCAGAGGCACGAGCATCACTGAAGCCACGACAAAGTCATCGGAGGACAACTTTTGTTCTACGAACAAGCACTCAAAGGGGGCATCTTCGAATAAATCTAGGCCAGATGCTGTGGTGGCATGCGAGGATACTTTTAGTTTGGTGGGTCTCCTGCCTAGCCCTCTTGTGTCTTCCTTATTTTTGGAATGGAGGACTAATTACTCGAAATGCTGGGTTAGAACTTCCTTTCCCTTGTAAGAGCACTTCCACTTTCCTTATTGATCGAAGCCAGAGTTCTGAAGTAGCTGCGCAGCTAGCTTTGTATGTGGTAATAGACTAGCCGGGTCCTTGAGTTCTCACTCTAAGGTAGGCCCTAAACTATTAGGAGGTTGAGTGTGGCTTTAAGGCAAAAAGATGGAGGATGTCCGATAAGGGTCAACACGCATTCCTGATAAATGTGCCAGAGGAAGGACAAAGTCCTGTGCCACAGATTTAGGTAGTAATGGTGAGTAACCCTTAGCAGTCGTGGTACCATGCTTCACTTTGAGCTTCTTTGGCTTAGTCCTAACTTCTTTGTTTTTCATTGATGTTTCTAGGGGATCAGACTTTTGATAATATATAGTATTAGCGAAGTAGGACTACCATTTGAAAAGGATTTTTATCAGCTATTATGGTTCCCTAAGTGTCTTGCCAGGGGTACTTGGTGCACTGATGATACGTTGATGGAACCACCTAGAACTTGTGCATCCATGGCCTTCCTATGAGAGCGTTGTAAGCAGTATCGGCGTCAATCACATAAAAGGGTGTCCAATCCTTGATATGATGAAACTTTATCCTCAACCTAATGGAACCAAGAGGGCATTGCTCATTTTGATTAAACCCTTGGATGATGAGTGTGCTGGGTTGAAGTTGAGATGGGTCTATTCCTAGATAGTTCAGTGTTTTGGCCAAAAGTATGTTGATCACTAATCCTCCGTCAATCATAACTCTTGACATGGGTTGATTGTTGATAGATCCCATGATGAATAAGGTTCAATTATGGCTAGGATCATTGGAATACCGATTAATATCTTTGAAGGTTACTATGGGCATACACAATCCCTCTCGTGTTGTAGTTTACCAAGAAGCCCTGGCAATCTCGTCATTCAAACTCATCTAGGTGAGTTAAGGTATCGATCATAGATGCTCTAAGCTCTGGTGACATGCAGAGAGCATCATAAACCATCAATAGTGATGGGATCTTCTTGAGGTGTGCCATCACATCATATGGAACGGGGTTATCTATTTTTCTGATGGCCTTGCTATGCTCAGCCTCCATGGATGTCTTCTTCATTATGTTAGCTTATTGATTAGTTATGGGACCTCGTGGTGGGATCTGCTTTCTGGACCTTAACTTAACTTGATTGACGTGCCTAGTGTGCGGCTGACACCCCTCCATTTGCAGGTTATCAGACATTTCATTCTTAGAGAGGTCTTAGGAAGCAGAAGCAAAGCTAGACTCATTGTTGCTAGATTTGTCCAAGTCAGTGATCAGGAGTGACATATCTTGAATGTCTAAATCACGATGCTTAGTCTGCCATAAATTCAAAAGGTTGACATCTTCATTAGCTGAAGTCGAGGAGTTGCTGACATCCATATCGATGTCCCATTGGTCTTAGGGAAGGAACCGCACCACGCTCTATATATATTGGAGGTCATGTCTATATGCCCTTTGCTAGTGATAGAAGTGATCAATGAACATTTGCCATGAAGAGACATAGAATGGTGGTAACGTTAAGTACCAATCGAAAGCTTGTGAGTCTAAAGACACTAGGAAGAGCCATACCAATAAATAGTGGGTAGTGGCTGGCAAGCATGTTTCTTCTAGGAATCGGTGGACATGGAAATGGGGGTCCCCGTTTCCAGTATATAGCATAAGAAAAGGAAGCTAATAGTCTTCAGGGAACTCAGTGAGGTAGACCTCATGTCTGATGGGTTGTCTTATTTCACCAAATGGTCATGAATCCAATAATTAGGAAATGATTTGATCAGGAGTGCCATCAAATTCCTCATATGTTTGTTGTTACGGGGGTCATCTCAAGGGGTTTGTATTCCAAGGATCATATGGTTCCATGCCTGGTCTCATGAACTCGTGGATGAACATTTCGATCAAATGGCCCCAAGAAGATAAGCTTTGCAGTACAAGGTCCATGTACCAATCTAATGGTAGACCGTCCAGGGAGAGAAGGAACAATCGCAGTAGCAAATTGTCATTATGCATTACCTCTCTACACGATATCATGAACTTGAACAAATGATGCCGCAAGCACTAGTAGCTTTAGTCTGAGAAGGTGGCGAATAACGGGACCTCAAAATCAGGCAGAAATGCCTCAAAATAAACTACACGATGACAAGGAAAAGCTCATCGCCTGAACTTGGCTAGTATATTTCAGAAGTATGTACGCTTCTAGGGTGTCATTGGTAACCGAGTTATCCTAGCATACCATAATAGGGGGTCTTTGATGGTGCCTGTTAGTTTGATAGAGATACCCCCAACGTTATACCTATAGACTGTCATCGAGATAGTTACCCCTTTGGAGTGATCTTGGTATGTCATAGTGTTTTATGACCAATCAATGACTAAGGTTGACCCATGTGGCGCCAGTGGCCGTTGTGATCTTCCCTATGGACGAGGATTCCTATCATGTGTAATTGACATTATTTTGTAAGAAGCCATTGGAGGCAAAAATGAAGATTCTTTTAGTGTAACCGGAGCCTGAAGGGGTTCTTCTAACAAGTAGTCTCCATGGGTCCTTTTAAGGACCTTTCCCTTTCTTTGTGTTACGGCTTGGAGTCTCTGTGTAGTCTCGCTTTCAGTTACAGCCCACTTACCTTTGTCATCCCTATTGCCTTAGAGGTTGACAAGATCGACCATGTCTTTATCAGTAAAGACTGCATTAGTGGTTATAGCCCTCATTTTTACGTCTAACTCTATGGTATTCTTGTCGATTAGTTCTTGGAGTTTACCCTTAAACACAAAGCAATCTTGTAGGGTATGACCCAGAATGCGATGATACTTGCAATACTTTGGGTAATTAATTTTTTCAGCTTCTACTAGTCTTTTTGACTCAGGAAGTATGATATCCTAAGATTCAATCATTTGTCTGAAGAGACTCTCCAAATTGTCCAGATGGAATGTGTAGGCTTTTTCCTAATGCTCCTTCATGCTTCGCCTCCTGGGACGGGCTTCTTGCTCTGTTGGCTTGGTTGTTTCTGTGCTATGTTTGACCTTCAACTTGGTGGGTGGTCTTTTGGTGCCCACCATAGCGGACTCCATCTTGTTAACCACCATTTTTCCTCTCCTTTCTCGTTTGTGGTCTAGCAGCCTTCTTTCCAAAGCGGACACCTTAGATATCAAATCATCAAACCCGGAATACTTTTGGGCTGTGAGATGGAGTGAAAGCTTGAAGGCTATATTCTGTAAGCACATTTTTAGTAGTATCTTGATTGGAGGTGCATTCTCACATGTGTAAGACATGTTTTTCCATTTGTTGATGAAGTCGACGACTGACTCATTGTCTCGCTATCTTTCGTTAATCAGCTCATATAATTTGATATGCCTGTATATGCAATAGAACTATTGTACGAATGATCATTTCATTGAATCCTAGTCTGAGATGGAGTTGGGCTTCAAATTTGAGTACCACGTGAACGCTGCCCCATCTAAGGATTGCACAAACAGTTTCAATAACAAATCACCTTGTTGGGCAATAACGCCACATCGGGACTCGAAGTGAGCAATATGTTGCTTCGGGCACTTTGTCCAGTTAAATGTGTTGAAGTGGGGCTGAACAAACTTCAGTGGAAAAGGTGTTGCGTCCACATGTGGGGGATAGGGTTTCCCTATGATGTACGTGCTTACAGTTTTCCATTCTCTGTATTCATTAAGCATTTCAATCATCATTGTCTGCATGTAGTTAGGGTCTACCATGGGCGGACCCAGATTCACATATGGTTCTTGCAGTGTAAAGGGATGTTGTGCATATGCAGTATAACCATTGTAACCATATGTCTAAGGAGGTGTGTGCCCATGTAAGGGCAGCTCTTACTGCTGATAAAGAACTTGGTGATTTCCTTGTGGATGTAGACCTTATGGAGGCACCTGTATGGGGGGTCTTTATGTAGTGGACATGTTGGGTGCAATGCTTGTAAATGGGGTGGGTCCAGGCAGAGTGACAAAAGCGTACTCAAGTGTATAGGGAGTGTATCCTCCTTGCATCTAGTTAGGGATGGTTTGCCTTGCTAATTCCGTTGTGGTGAGGTTAGGATTTGAAGGGATCGTTCCTTATCTTTCAAGTGTGAGTTGTTCAACCATGGCTTTTAATTTTGTTATGGCGGCTTACTGAGCAGCTAGGCGATGATCTCGACTCTCTACCTGAGCTCACCATTCTACAGTTATAGTGCATTTCCCTTCAGAGTCAGAATGATAATTCCTGAGATCTACATTTTTTGTACTTATTGTAGGGTCAATGGGAAGATCCTGGCCTCTACTTAACCCTACTATGGTAGCCTGAGATCCCTGCGAAGTAGAGGTGGCATTGATTGTCGCAGTGGCTCTGTGTGGGGTGTATGGACTGTCCTCATGATGAAACATGACAGTAGGAGTTGTAGGACCCCTGCCAATAATTGGCAATCCCCTTGACGGTGCTCTGGGTGTTCTGGCATTTGCTGCCAACTAGCTTCTGGTCATCATACCGGCAGCATTAAAAGCTCGTGGTTGCGGCTCAGGAGAACTAGGAGTGTCGACAGAAGCATCTTTTCTTACCCAGGTGAACATTACTGCTACTTGAGATTTGTGAGGACCAAACCTCTTACTTCCGCTATGATGGAGTGCATAACCCAAGTTATCTTTGGCATTAGGAGGCAAGAAGGGATTATTTCCTTGGGGGTGCACCCAAGGTG